>BOSO01021328.1:22461-62400 GCA_018403395.1 Gorsachius goisagi | reverse complement strand
TGGCCACGCTTCTCCTGATGCAGCCCAGAGTACAGTTGACCTTCTGGGCTGTCAGCGCACATTGCCGGCTCATGTCCAGCTTTTCATCCACCAGTACCCCCAAGTCCCTCTCAGCAGGGCTACTCTCGATCCTTTCTTCCCCCAGCCTGTATTGATACTGGGGGTTACCCTGACCCATGTGCATGACCTTGCACTTGACCTTGTTGAACCTCATGATGTTCACACAGGCCCACCTCTCCAGCTTGTCCAGGTCTCTTTGGATGACATCCTGTCCTTCTGGCAGTTCAGTCTTTCATATTTACAGAAAGATTTAACCATTGCAGAATTTAGCCTTACATGATTAATTTCTATTTTGGCTGTAAGTTTCAAAACGCTCATACATTCCTACTTTCCAAGCTGCAGAATACATATTTAACCAGTATACAAATATACTGATCCAAATACGAAAAATAAACAAAAATTAAGTACTGCAGCTGTGTTTCTTTCCTGCTCTGTGATCAAATTCCTGTCACTGGTCCTGTTAATTAGCAACCCAGCCTTAGATCACCATAACGATCATCCACACCTCAGTACTACAAGGATGAACGGAAAAGAAAATACTCTTCGTTAACTCATCAGCACGCGGTCAAATGGGGAGGAGAGAACTTAAAATATGCACACAGCTGATACCAGACACAAGGTAATAACTACTGTGAATCCAAAAAAATCCACAAGACATTCTGAAAAAATGCACAGCAGAAAAATAATAAGATGATGGTCTCTTAAAGCCTTAACCAGGAATTTTCCTTTCTCTGTTGGTTTGATATCTTGGGCTATAATTTTTATTGACTGTAAAGAAAAAGTATTTTTACAAGTATGCTTAGATTTGCCTGGGAGAAAAGGCTGCAGAAATGTGGTGGTAGCATTACAGTAGATGGCACTTCTCTGTTTATCCCAGCTAAAGGAGTGCCCACTTCAAATCTTCTGAACGATGTTCCCTGTCAGGCGAGATACAAATGAGAGCCAAGTTGTACTGACAACATCACCCATGCCATGAGAAGGGGCTCCAAACTCACTCTCTCCTGGCCATTTCTAATCTAGGTTATTGCATCCCATTTCCCACAGCTCCTCATGCTGTTTCTGTTTGAGATAGAACTGTTACTTTCTCACATACTGAGAAAAACACAGTTTTAGCAGAAATAATCTCCACGGGAAACTTGTGAAGTGCTTGGAGTTCCTTCTAAACAAAAGACAAATATGAAAATTAACAACAAGGTAAAAAAATAACACTGCACATGACTCAGCTGCCTTTAAAATGTGCTGCAGAGAAATGGCTTTTTGCAATAGGAAGGTGCACATAGAAATACTACGTATTCATGAACACGTACTTTTGTCTCTTGATTAAAGATTTCTTCTTGACTATTAGAGATAAAGGCTCTGTTTGCACTAGCTTCCTGCATGTAGAAGTTCAATTAAGTCTTGGAGTTCCCATTAATCACAATTTTAGAAAAATTTTAATTATAGAATATCAAAGTGCCCATCTCTGCATCTCGGCCCCTCATAAATCTCCAAGGTATCACGTGGCAGGGAGCACCCAGGCACAGGCAAACACTCCTCCCCTGGCTGGCTGGCTCCCACCCTCTCCATCTTTGGAGACTTAGGGGGAGATGAACTCTTTCTAAAGGGCTATTAAAGCCAGAAAAACTCCGAAGGTTTTATATATGTTGAAACAAAAAAAGTCAAATGACCTTCAACTTTCATTTTAAATTAGTAAAATTTTTCAGTTGCGGTATGTTCTTAATCAGAGTAGAACAAAAATAGATTGTCCTGTCTTTCCCTCCGTGAAAAGTGTTTTATTTGTTCATCAGGTACATGAGCTTTTCCTGAAAGGAAAATTCTAAGTGAAAAAAATACTATTTATTTCAGATTAATATTTTAGGAGGGAAAAAAAAAGAAAAAAAAATCCCTTCCCATTTCCATTAACAATTTCATTCAAGGTTTAAAAAACCTGAAGAGTGACTATCATCATTTTTGCAGTTTTCTCCTTCACTGCAAAAAGAAATGCAACTTGAGAATTAAAAAGGTAGGTAGGGACAAGGGCTAGCTCTTTTCCCCTCTTGCTGAGTCTGCTTTTTAATTCTGTTAATTCAATGTGCTAACTCACCCTGCAATTATCCCTAGTAGTCACTCTTGTCCTACAGTACAGTCATCTTCTCATATGGGACTGAATTTTGTTTCCCCCTGTCATGGAGAAGAGTAAAGTCTCACCATCGTGAAATATTTTTAAACGGCCTAAATGGGCTTTTACAAATGCGCTGACAGCGCTACAATCAGATTGTCTCATAGCAGCTTTTTCACATCCCCGTGAACAGCTGCTGAAACAGCTGTGAACAGAGCGCCCCAGCCTGGGACTCGTCACTCACTTGAAGACCACCAACAAGCGCTCAACGGGAAAGGGTTTGCTGTCCCCTGCGCTAAATATTATGCCATCTCCAGGGAGATGAACCATCTGAACCAAGCGTTTCCTCCACCACCCCTAACAGCCACATCCCTCCATCCCCACACTCTCCATATCTCTTTGTAGCTTCCACTGCAGCTTCACTCAAGCAGGGTTTCTTCGACTCGAACTCCTTACAAATAATTTCAGTGAGTACAGCGTGGTTTAGATTTTGGGGTTAGTTTTATTTGTTTGTTTCAGGATGGAGGTAAATTCTAAAATAAAAAGATTAATGGAAACGTTATTCCTAAAACACCTGACCTCAAATGGAGTTTTTCAAACATAATAGTATCATTCAGCCAGAAATGAGGGGATGAGAATGAAACTTTTCTGTTCCCACTTAGCTGACTGGAAGACCAAAAAGAAGACATGAGGCAGTGAACACCAAATTGATATCGCGTTAGTTTGCAAGTGCAGTATCCCCTATTACTTGACATGGACCTGTTGGAGCAGTTCCAGAAGAGGACCATGAAGATGATCCGAGGGCTGGAACTCCTCTCCTATGAGGACAGGCTGAGAGAGTTGAGGGTGGTTCAGCCTGAAGAAGAGAAGTCTCCAAAGAGATGTCATTGCAGCCTTTCAGTACTTAAACGGGACTTATAAGAAAGATGGGGACAGACGTTTTAATAGGACGAGCAATAGAACAAGGGGTGATGGATTTAACCTAAAAGAGGGTAGATTCAGACTAGATAGAAGGAAGAAATTTTTTTACAGTGAGGGTGGTGAAACACTGGAACAGATTTCCCAGAGAAATGGAAGATGCCCCATCCTTGGGAACATTCAAGGTCAGGCTGAACAGGGCTCTGAGCAACCTGCACTGGTTGAAGATGTCCCTGCTCACTGCAGGGGGGTTGGACTAGATCACCTCTAAAGGACCCTTCCAACCTAAACCACTCTGATTCTACTTGCTATGAAGAAACAGTTTGCTGGCTGACCATCCTATTAAATTCTCCTCTGGTGCAAGTCCCAGACTAACTCCTTCCCTGTGACAACTGCAGCTCACAAGCTTCCCCTCACCTCAATATCTGGGCTGCCGTGTGCCAGCCAAAGGAGCTTCAGAAATTGAATCTGACCCAGCACCTTTATCTGCATCTCACTGAGGTCAGAAGTACCGCAAATTCTGTGGGATTATCCATGTTTCAGTTTACAGAGAAGGAATAAGCAAAAAGAAACTAAGAGTCTTTTTGATTTTCTTAACCAGCAGCAAGATCTTGTTCCCTCCTCTGTTGTTCTCCTCCTTTCACCTGTAGCAGCTCATTTCTAATAAACAATTAGAAACATTAGAGTTCAAAAAAAAAAGTATTTTTCAAGAAAAAAAATATGGAATGCTTCATCTGCTTCATGGGCTCTTGTTCCCACAACTACAGGCTTTCTGCGTCCCCAGCTCATGTTGTCTGTTTTCCATTTAGCTCCCACAACAACGTTAAATGCAGATTAACCTTTGTGCCTAATTTGTCCAGATTGACCTAGGAACATTACTGTACAGAAACTATGGAAAGTTGTCTTGATTTCTGTCCCCTGTTGTCAACTCACTGCTACAATTTCTGAATCACGGTGCTCAGTCAGTCAGGTACCTGAGGCTACATGTAGCGTCTTGTGGCATTGAACTTATCCACACAACAAACCTGCCAGAAAAACACTCAGTGTCTTCACATTAGTGCACACTGTGAGACACGTCACTGATAGAAGCCATGAGTATGCGACATTCATTTTTTTAACCCTACCATCCCTCTCCCATTCAGAGCCTCCTCTTGCTGTGTGCTATTGTGGATCGGGGCTATAACATTGGGGATCATCCCCATGGCTCACGGAGAAGCCATTAATCACTTCCCTTCAGTGCTTGGGCATTACCGTGTCTGTGCTGAAAGCCAATACAGGGCACTTAGCACACACCCGCTCACAGAAACAGCTATGGTGGGGTAATCGTAAATATCTATACGAGTTATTATAAAGTTATTAAAAATTTGTCCTTTTCACACAGTTCAGAAACGATTTAGGACTAGACTAAGGTCATTATCCCTCCATAATCCCATCAGATTTTTACAACCCTTTAAACTTCTCAGATTCTTACCCCAACAGCTCCTCCCTTCCTCTCCTCCCGCTACTTCGTACCAAACCATACACAACAGCGCCAATTCTTCTGTCAGTCACACTACTCTCGCTCACATTCAGCTCTACATAATAAGGTGTTTCAGATCCCCATGTGTAACCAAATTACTTCACTAACCAAGATCAGTTCTTCAGAAATCTTTTACTTCCTCAGGGAGGCAGCTCCTTGCTCCCCAGTGTTCAGAAGCTCATTCCAACTCTTGCACCATATTTCTCCCATCCCCCACATCATGAAAGCCCACTGTCCTCTCATCCAAGATTCCTACCACCAGGGACACCTTTTACCTTGCAGAGGATTTGACAAATAGCAGCAGAGACAAATGAGAAAAACAGCCACCATTTAGAGTATGTGAAGGAGACATCTCACCCTACCCCCCATCAGTCATTTACATAAATATTTAAAACGAGTCTCAGCTTGTTTCCTTCTCTTACCAAACAAGTGATAAGGAGGCTTCAAGTAATGGTTTGACTTCCCAGTGTACCTTCTCCTGTAAAGAAATGCCTACAAGTGGTTTACTAATCAACTCCAGTTTGAAGCCATTATTCCCACCACCAATGTCATCATTAACAACAGAGCTGAAGATGCCACCAGGTGCCTGTCTAAGCATTGAAATGGCAGCGTACCCTACCTTGGTCTGCCACAGCTTCAATATTCACTTTGAGCTCATTTGCCATGAAGCCAATAACTGAGAAAATGACAAAGCCTGCAAATATACTTGTGGCACTGTTGGTACACGTGACTATCAATGTGTCCCTGAAAAGAAAACACAAGAAGCCACATCACGTTGTTGTAACACATGCAAGGGAGGAAGGATTTGTACACAATTAAGGAGTCTCTCTCGTGAGCACACACATCCTGTGGGAACGCTGATGAAGGTATGCTTTTACACTCAGGTACATTTGATGCTGATCAGAGATGGCAGAAGTCTTCACAACACCACCAGGAATCAGCTGTGCAAGTTTCCATCACCCACACGCTACACAGAAAGCCACAGGCCTAGCAGGAGGATGAGCATTTCTGCTCTTGGCCTCTCCAAAGAAGGTAGCAATGGTGACACAGTTTGTAATGCAGTGCTTTACTCTTCACCCGATGCGGATATCTGCTCACTGTATTACATAGGAACTAACCACCACCATGCAGGTAAGATGATTTTTTTCCTGTATCTTTCTTATATTTATAGACAAAATTTCAGAGTTGAGCTTTCTGTACTTTGCAGCGGTCACTTAAAAACCTGCCCATCTGCAGAGGATTCCCTGATACTATTTTCCATTGTTGTTGTTAAGGGAATCTCAAGAAATCCATACCTGAAATGTCACACCATACTGGGTAAGGACATGTGACTTGACAGAAAAACAGCCTTCATGATCCCCATCCATAATTATTACATTCTTGATAGGATTTTTATTTTTTCTTCACAATATGTGTGAAAGAAAATATGTGAAGAAGTCTTCCCCTTAAACTACTACAACCTAGGAACAAACAAGTCACTCATTTTAATTGTTTGGGGGTTTAGGATTTTTTTTTTCCTAAGTTGACTAGAATTGCTTATTCCTACTGCTATTTGTTTGTCAGGAACAGAATGAAATATGACCTAAAAAGTTGTCAAGAACCTCACTGAGCTGGTAAACTTCTGGAAGCATCTCTTAACAGGAATGGTTAGGTTAACTCTTCAGGTCTACAAAAAAAAAATTACAAAGTTCTGTTTGGAATCATCATGCGTTAATCTTCTTCCAAATCCCAGACACATTTTAAGTAAAATATTTTAAGTTTGCATTATGAAGTGAATTTATGCAGATTTACTGCAATTACACATCATTTAATGATGTTTAAAATGAATATGTCATTGAAAAATACCATTTTATCTGCTGTATTAGAATGTAATGAATATTAAAATTGAAAGGAAAAGCAGTCATGCTTCATTTCAGTTTTCAAGATGTGCTGTAAAATTAAAAATATTAGAAGTAACTAAGCTTTTCTAATTATTTCTGCTTCAGTCTCCCATAGATTTCTCTAACACAGGTAAAGCATGTATTTAGTATTAGACCTCTAGGATTTTTATACTTCATTACCATGTATTTTATTCAAAATTATCATTAATATTTTCCAAAAACCACAAAACATTGCTACATGAATGCAGAGAGATAGCACAACACTTGTCCTATTTTTTGCCCTGATATTCTGAATACATTCATTGACCAACAAAAAAAAAAAAAATCAAAGCCTGGGACAAATATTTTCAAAAATGGAACCCAAAGGATTGCTGGGTGGGAGTTACCAAGTACGCATCACTGTTACTTATTCATATTTTAGGGTAATTGTATTAAATTACTTTTGAACACCAGTAGGAAATTGTTTTGAAAATCCTTTTTAACATCCTGATCTACATTTCTTTTTGAAGTTAAGTATTTTGTATACAGACGTCTATAGGATATGGGAGTTCAAATCCCAAGGAGCCTGTGCTTTAAAGTCTTGATTCTGGAAAGATTTTAAGCATGCCCTTGGAGCAGAGTCCCTACGCAGGCTGCTGGCTGTCCTGAATCAGCACCTCTGTCCCTGTAGGAAACAGTGAAGGTTTGCTTCAGGAAACAAGATTGGCTTTAAAGACAATAAAATAACAGTGATACATTCTACTAATGCCACTTGCTTTTGTTTTTTCCATCTGCAGACATTTATCTGGCATGCTTTTTGATGAAAAACTATAGTATGCCACCAGAACTATGACTTTTTTTCCTTGTAAGAATAACTTCCGGTGATTTCAAATAAGAGGGATTTTAAATTTTACAGCCTGAAATAACTTTGTACCTGTAAAACCACAATAAGAGTGACTGGAAAAAATAGTAACATTTAGGAGGGGCAAGAATCACATATATAGAAATCAAATGTTAAATTCATGCAGGCCTCACGACAGCAAACTTCATCCCATTCTACACATGGGTTGTTCTTCAGCAGAGGCTGCCAACTGGTACAGTTTCATACCAGTGCTCACAGCTGTCGACAGCTTCCCAGCTTGCCGTTCTACCTCAACCTGCTGGTACTGAAAATCAAGAGCCAACAGGGACTGTAAGAAGCCTGTGGCTCTTCTCGAGACTAGTAGATTAGGACCTGGGGAGAAGATACAACGTACAAACCCTCAAAATATTAAACAAACAAACAAACAAAAAAAAAAAGGAAAGAAAACAGGAGAGGAGAGAAAAAGAAAAAAGACAAAAAGAGAAAAGAAAAAAAAATAAAAGAGACAAGAGGAGGGTCTTTCAAACAAGATTTCTGCAAGCTGGAAGACAACTGGTTTTGGAGAAGACCTGTTTACTAAGACCGACAGGTTTCACTCTCACATACCTGTAGCAATTATTATGGAATTTGTTGTAAGAAGAGAGAGTAATTAGACCTCCCCATGCTGCAGATAAGGAGAAAAAAATCTGAGTGGCAGCATCCTTCCAAACCTAAGACAGAGAGGAGAAGAAATAGCATCAGCTTCAGGAAGCAGTATTAGAGAGATCAATAACACTATTAAACGTTACTGTTGAGGCATTAACACACAAGTAGTTTAAATGAACTTTAGAGCAATGGATGTCAATAAAACATTTAAAAGCAAAATCCTGCCCATTTGATGAGGGCTGTTCTTGTTGAGCCCATATAGAATGACAGCATAACCTTTGTTGTATATGGAGGGCACAAATATTCAAACTATATTGCTTGACACATACCAGTTCAAATACATTCAGCAAAGAAAATACAAATCAAGAGGAAAAATCCGTATCAAGTGCTGATGGTTTATGCGCCAGTGGTCCTAAATAATACCTTATCTTCATGACAACAGTAAGAACCTCAGTGCCGCTTGATGCGCTACTTATGAGTGAGATTACATTAAAATTAGGGTAAATTTCTGTCATTAGGTGTACATCAAACAACATAGCATAAAGGTAGGGCTATTTAGACACCAGGGCCCAGTTTCCTCCCATCAGAAGAAAAGACACATTCAACCAAGTCTCTCTTAAAAAAATAAAACCACAAAACAACCAAACAGCTTTGTTTGCGCTCTAAGAAAGTTCTTCAAAGCCTTAAATACATTTACATAAAACATTTATAAACTGCCTAGAATTTCAAAGGAGTTGGTCTCACTTATCACTTGCAAAATGTTCAAAGCAGCAGTATTTCTATTTACAAGCTTTCCTACAATGTCTGATTTTCCACCCAAGTCCACACTGCAGAAATGGAGATACATGTCCACCCACAGATAGTCAGGCGGACCTGTACAGCTTGAAGATGTTACTTAAACACTACTTTAAAACTTACAAGCAGTCAATCCTTCATCCAGCTGAGCATAATATACAGCTCTTACTGTTAAAATTGCAAATAAAATTAAAATCAGAAGCTCGCCTGAATATTATCAAACACCCAGGGTTTTACAGATAATTAGTGTATTCAGACAGCCCCATTTGCAAAAGGCACCAGTTCTCACCTCCTTTACTGCACGATGTGGGATCAAAAATGCTCACATTAATGCAAAATTCATTTCTGTATTGTTTGCAAAAGATTTAATATTCCTGTCGCCAAAGGATCAAAATACCCATTATTGCAGATAAATTAAGGAAATTAAGATCTGCACAATTCGTCCAGGAAACCGTTTTCAGGTTTAATTATCAATCTATCAGTGTGATATCACAAGGCTATCGATAGAAGAAAAATTTCTTAGGGGGAAAAAAAACCCAAACCAGTAAATTTCCTGAGGTATTGCTAAAAATTCCTCTTACATTTCTAAAGAGTCTGAATTTTAACTCCCAGCTCAGGCTTCAGTTCAGTCTCCGGACTCCTGCCTCAAGACACTTCAAAGCAACACACAGGCGCTCATGTGCCATGCCAGACATGATCCCTGGGCGGGTTTACCTCTATGCAGACACAAATCCATGTGCATTTTTAGAACGTGCTTTACTGGCTTTGTTGGCAATAGATGGCTTTTTAGAAATTAGTTGAACTCAAGAGTGAGGCAGCAGAGCTGAAGGTCTATCTCATGCAGTCAATGCCTAAAGAGCAAAGCCAGGTACCAAGTCCTTTAATTCTGTCCACTCCTACAGAGCAAGTAGCCTTGTTTTTTAAAAAACAGGTAGGATAATGATCACAGCTGTTCTTTGTCAATGTATATGCTATTGGGGACTTAGCATGTATAATTTGATTTTGTTAAATCTAATGTCTCATATCCATTATTCAGAACAATCTTTGCTCCATGAGTATAATACACCTATTCAGAGCATTTCCCAAGAAATGCAGGTAGGTTTATTATGTCTCCTATTAAAAGCTTCATGTGCTTGTTCAAGTCAAGGCAGCATCCACCAGACATAAGCATATGAAAACCTATGCTTCCTTTTGAATTCCCTATTTTCCAAATGCACCAACTCTGAGAAATTCAGGTGAAATATTGCATGTGATGTAAATACCGCATCTACAATAATATATGTTAAAAAAAAGTCACGTGCACACAAGTAACAAGCATCCGTGGCAACCACACTCCACAAAAGATGAAGAACAAGTTTCCATGGATGACAATACTGCCTCTGCACAGAGAAAACGCTTGCAACAGACATTAAGAAATCTGTATGAATTATTCACCCTAGCAGCGTTATAAGTGCAATAATAAGCCCACCATAGCATCAATTAGCTTCTCCCACTTTGGTGTGATGAAGTACCAGATTCCAGCTCCAGCTCCAGGTAGAGTTACTCCTCTTATGAGAAGGATGATGAGAACTACATAGGGGAACGTAGCTGTGAAGTACACCACCTGGACAGATTTAAAAAAAAAAAAAAAAAAAAAAAAAAGAGTATTGAACAGGCTTATTTGGGTGTATAAGAAGAGGCGGGGGGAATACAAGTGCTGCACTATTGCCTGAAGAAAGCAATTGCTTGGGTTCAGAGACAACAGGGTTATTTCCCAGGAAATCTGAAATTTTACAGCTCTTGCTGCCGGAAACAGGAATAGTATCAATAGCAACAGAGGTAGGAGTTGGGTTCTGGACAGAAAGGGGAAGAAAAAGCAGAAAAGAAAGTCTGGAGAGGAACAGTAGGGATTTAGAGCGAAATGGAAATATCGCTTTTGATCCTTGCTCCGAGTAAACTGACACAGCTCAATGGAAACACAGTGAGCAATGACACTCAATACCACCTAAAGCTCTGATTTTTTCTATATATTTCTTCGTATTTAACAAAGCCTAAAGAATTTTTACTACTGTTTGTACCTCTTAGTAATTACATATCACCATGAAAACATTTATGATCCCAATGCAAAAAAAAACCAAAAAAACAAAAGTCAGTGGAATGATCCAGATAGATCTAATCATCATTATGTCTAAATACGCAGCAGAGGTTGTGTGTTTAATGCCTTAATAATTACCTAGTACCGAGCAGAGCTCTCTCTGTGGCCAAATAAAATGGCTAAATTATGACCAGTTAAGCTGTACCCTCTACCCAGAAGTATTTCAAATCCTTTTACACTTTAGCCTTTGAATCTTACAGGGACCAGAATCATCTGAGCTGAAGAGACTTTTGAAACTGCTTTCCCAACTTTCTCCTTGCTGTTTCAAGAAGTTGCCAGTTTCAGGCTGTGGATATACTGAACTTATCTGTGCGTAAATACAGGTTTTCTAACCCTGACACCAAGGAGCCACTATTTTTCTCAACCACAAAGACTCACTTAAAGAAATATCTACTGCCACATCCAAACCAAAAACTTATTCTTCATAGAATCATAGAATCATTTTGGTTGGAAAAGACCTTTACGATCATCAAGTCCAACCGTTAACCTAGCACTGCCATTCTTCTCTACAACTTCTGTTCCTTGGCTCTGGCCTTCCATGAAACAGTTTTTCCTATCACTCTAAGGTAGGTAAAATAAAAATATCTCAACTTTCCCCATGGATTTTCTGATGATTCCCAAGCTATCTCACAACAGATGTTGTCATCTTCTAGATGCAAAGGGATGGCTTGGAATCAGAAACCCTGTACCTAGCTCTAGAAAATTCATAGCTGTCTCTCCACATCCACTATCTTTATCCCAGGAAATATCTAGTTATTTTGCTCCAGCTTTTTTATCTTTTCAGCCTACTCTTTGTAAACAAGCTAGATTTACGCTCTGTCATCGTCTAACATTCTAACCTGTCTGTTAATTGCAGTGGCATTGATGGAGAAGTCTCAGACACTGCATTCCTGCAGGTTTTGCAAAAAAAAAAAAAAAAAAAACCCCAAAAACCCCACAAACACAACAACAAAACAAACCACTTAAACCAGTGCTGCTGCTGAAGAAAAAGTTGCATTTCTCTGTTCAGAGGGCTGCCTGGCCAATTCATATGCCTGCACCTCATGCCAATGAGAGGCCACGCTCCCTCTTGGCATGGGCGTCTCATTCAGAGGCACGGCAGAAACCTGCAGCTTTGAGGCGTGAGGGAGAGCGAGGCGTGTGACGTCAGAGAAACTGAGCAAGGAGCTGGGTGACATCAAGGCAGAGTTTTAGAAGGATGGCACAGAAATACTTCAGAAAAGAGGGTACACGCTGCCACTGCTCATGCTCGACCAACTTAAGTTCGGTTTTGATTTTAAAATATGTTACTTAACATCTTAATTTACATCACAATTTCCCTGATTACAGTGAAATATGAGATGACGGCAGAATTTTAATGAACACCACACAGAATAGGGAAGGCTGCTGAAGGTGCCTTTTTTGCCATTCTACTGCTGATCGCATCTCAAGGGCTCATTTTAAACTTACTGAAGATTAGGAAATAAATGCTGAACCAAAATTATCTTTTTTTTTAATGTTTTGCCTAGACAGAAAAACACAGACAGGTAAGGGGCATTTAATTAATACTTGACCATTTACTGAAAATAATTTTCAGTAATTCACTGCCTTAAAGAGTGTGATTCCCTTAGAGCACCATGCTGCTTTCCTGCAAGTGTACAATCACAACTATTTTTCTTACTTTTCCCGATGACTTGATTCCTTTAGCAAGGGAGGCATATACAATCACCCAAGCTAGGAAAAGAGACAGTGCCAAGGGCCATCTAATCTCACCAGGATATTCAATCCCTGCTGAAATCTTCAATACAAAGTACCTAAGAATAAAAAAGAAATTAAAAATAAAAATTAAAAAGGAAAAAAATATAATGACAGCAACTGCAGGCAGCAATTCAGTGCAAATTCCTACAGTATTTTGTTTTGCTTCAGCGTTCTCAGCAGTTCCTCTAGAAGGTTCCGGTGGTTCTCACCATGTATTATTTTATTTATCTGCATTGCAGTAGTAGATAAAAATGCCAGGCATGGGCCAACACCCCAGCTGTACTATGCACCATAGGAACAGAACACAAATAATCCAGCATTTGAAATTTAGCTTTCATCATTCCTACGCATAAAAAATGGGTATCATTTGCTGTCCTTAACTACTGTATTTCTAGTCTTCCAGACAGTGATTTGTTGTCTGTTACAGCGGCTTTTAGAGATGAACGTGATGTCTCCAAGCAAAGAAAGATCTTACTTGAAGTATTCTTCGCTTCCACTGACAAACGTTTTGTTTCCTTCACTGGTGAAGTTAACCATGGTCAGGTTTGGATAGGCACTCATACAGAAAGTAGAGTTCTTGATTTGTATTTTTGGGTGGTCACCAATAATGCAGGAATCTAGGAAGAAAAGAAATCAAAGAAAAAATAACCTGCCTAGATTTTTTTTTTCCTTCGGGTTAGGTGTAAAATGACGATAAAAAGCATTGGATCGCACACCTTGAGCTTTTGTTCTGTGTTAAGATTTCTGGAACCCCTCGCTTACAGAAGCTGTACGGGTCTGAGAGAACTCGGTTTTAAAATATCTGATGATTTTCCCCTTTATCCCAAATCTATGGTGTAAAAAGAGTCTGAGAAAGGGAAAGAACTTCTGCCCCCTCGCTCGGGGCGACCCCCCCTGCGGGCCCCGGGCCGGGCTGAGGGAGGCAGGGGCAGCCCCGCGGGCAGCTCCGTGGTTGTTGGGTTTGGCTTTTCCTCTCTTCAGGTTGTTGCGTCGTTCGGGCCGTTTGCAAAAACATTTTTCGGGTTTGGTTTTTGGGTGTTTCTTTTGTGTTTGGTGGGGTTTTTTTTAAAAAATAAAAATAAAAAGCCTCGTTAAAAATAAGCCTCGCTAAAGCCCAAGAAGTTGTCTTTGACAGGGGCCGCCAACCGCATTTTGTTCAGTGCTTTCTCCCCTACACTGTTTTTTACCCGGGGGGGGGGGGCGGGGAAAGGAAAAAAAAGTTGGGCTTTTATTAGCATTATAGTTGAAAAATCCTATTTATCCTTGATGAGGCGAAATTTAAATAGAAGAGGGGAAGGAAAATGCCCGTGCTACACAGATGGTTTGGGAAGCGAGGGTGCCTTCCCCCGCGCTGGGAACCCCGCCCGGCCGCAGCCCCCGCTGGCATCTCCCGGGGCGCAGCTGAGCCGCGGAAAGCTCTGGAACCCCCCACGGCCGCAAGGGGGAAAAAAAAGAAAGAAGAAAAAAAGAAAAAGAAAGAAAGAAAAAAAAGCAGCCCAACTTACCTAGCAAAAGTTTGTTTTTATCTTTACAGTCTGGCGTGTTCCAGGGGTTGTTACAGGAAGCCCAAGGCAGCACAGGTACAAAGGAGGCGAACAGGTAGAAGAGCGTGTAGCACAGGATGATGTTGTAATAGATGGCGATGAGGACCGAGATGATCAGCATGGCGATGCCGCAGCCTGCGGGAGCAGAGGGGGGCGCAGGGTGAGGGGGTTCGCCCCGGGGGGAGGCGGGGGCCGCAGCGAGCAGCAGGGCCCGCCCCCCCCCCCCCCCGGCGACCGCGCAAGTTGCGCGCTGAGCCGCCCCGCCGAGCGAGCCCGCGGGGCTTAAGCCATGCAAAGGCGGGGGGGTAGGAGAGGGGCGCAGGTCATGCTCCCCCTCTCCCAAAGGAGGGCCGGCCCCTGCTCCGCTCACCTTGCAAGGCGGGGATGGCTTTCCAGACCGACACGGGCCCCTGGCTGGCAAACTGCCCCAGGGAGACTTCCAGGAAGAAAATGGGGATCCCGGCCAGAGCCAGCATCATCAAATAGGGGATGAGGAATGCACCTGCGGGGGGAGGAGGGGGGGAAGAGAGAACGGCCTGAACGAGGGCGCGGAGAGGCCGCGCAGCCCGGGGCCCCCCCAGCACCCCGGGAAGGGGCTCGCTCTCCCCCGGCCCGCCGGCGCCCGCTCCCGCCCGGCTCCCGGGGGGGCTTCCTCAAGGCCCGCAGAGGTGCCCTTCGTTACCGCCTCCCCGTGCCCCCGGCCTCGACGGCCCTCTGCACCCCCAGCATTTGCTCGAGACGGTATCAGTCTTAAACGAGTATTTTAACATCTCGCACTTACCAGTTCTTACGTGCAAAAAGAAAAAAAAAAAAAAGCCTCATTTTTTTTTTTTTTTAAAAGGTTGATTTTGGCCTCAAATCGCTATTTCTCACACACAAACCGGCCCTCGCAGCCCCTACTCAGCTGTTCCCAATGCTCACAGCACAAACACCCCCTGCTGATCGCCCTGCAGCTGCGGGAGGGTGCAGCAGTAACACCCACCCGTTCCCAGTTTAAGTAACAGCCTCTGTTGGGAGAATCTTCCCAAATAAACTTTTTTTTTCCCCTTGTAAACTATTAAGGGCGCAACCCCTCTTCCAACTTTTCTTCTCCTCTGTTCCGTTGAGCAGCATTCGCGCTATATAACATATTTAATAAATATACTCGCGATTATTTTTCAATCGGGTCATTGAGAGATTTACAAGAAATCCCCCAAACTTCACGGAACGACATAACGTCTCGACTCGGGTTCAACCGTCCTCCTGTGACTTTCGCGACTCCCAGGTCCTTTGTACCGCCCTCTCCTCCCCCCGCTCCCCGCCCCGCTGTTTTGCGGATTCAGGCCCGATCGCGTTTAAATTAGCGAAGGGGGGGCCCGAAGCCCTTACGCGTGAGCAACCCCGCTCTTCGCTTTCCCCCCTCTCCGGCCAGCAGCAATTGCGGGTGTTTTTAAGGAAAGCGCTACCTTCTAACGAAATCTTGGCGGAGCTTTCCTACTTTCAGAGCCGACCATCAGAAAAACCCAGCGCGGGTTTTCTCTGAGTCTCTGGTGGTCTGGACGTGCCCCCCCAGACCTCGGCTCAGCCCGGGGCTTGCTGCCCGGCTTTGCCAGGCAAGCGGCAGCCGCCGGCCCCCGCTTCCCTCGTGTTTTTCCCTTCCAAAAAAGCAGGGGCCGGCTCAGCCACGTACGGTACTGCGGGTAGAGAGACAGGAAAAAGCCATCATACCTCCCCCATTCTTAAAGGCCAGGTACGGGAACCTCCAGACATTGCCCAGCCCCACTGCATAACCCACCATGGAGAGGATGAAATCCAGCTTGCTAGACCAGTTCCCTCGGGCTTTATTTTCATCCCCTACATCGTCGTCCTAAAAGGGGGGGGGGGGGGAGAAAGAGATCGAAAACCAGCCACTTTTACAAACAAGCATCGCGGTGCTGCGGCTGCCGGGTTCACCGCGGGGAGCACCGACGAGCAGCGGCCGGGGGGGACCCAGGGAGGACCCTCCCCCGCAGCCCCGGGGGGGGACACCCTTCCACGCAGTCCCCACCCGTCGCTGCCCGAGCTCCCTGCTGCCAGGGAAAGCAGGAGAGGGACTCTTAAACCCCGATCGTCTCTCAAGCTGCTCCCGAGGGCAGCCCGGGGGGTTGGGGGGGGTCAGCATCCGCTGCCCGGGCATCCCCGCCCGGCCGGCTCCTCCGGGGCGAAATGCGCAGGGCTTGGCTCGACCGGTCCCTTCCCGGGGATCCCGGCCACCGCAATGCGCATCCCCGCCGGTGCCGGCATCCCAACAGGGCCTGGCGGAGGGGGGCGGGGGCTAGCTCCTAATTCCCCGGTGCACGGGAGGTCCCATCGCCCTCTCTGGGGAACGGAGCCCTCGGTGCTCTTGGACGGGGAAGGACTGACCGCGAAAAAAAAAGTTAAAAACCCGCTTTCACAGAATTAACACCCCACGCCCTTTCAGGGTAAACCTAGATATGCAGGAGAGCAGGGAGAGCGCCCGCGGACCGCAGGGCCAAGCTCTGCGGGTTTGGCGTCTCGTGGGGTTGGGTTAATTGATTTCGGCTTATTTTTGGTTACAGGCCCCAAGGCATTCAGCCGCCAGGGGTTTTGAGCACCCGCCCGAGCCTGCGGAGGGAAGAGCAGGGCATCCTTTCGCATCTGATGCTGCGGAAAGGCCTTGGCCTCATGCAGGGAGGCGTAAGCGGTGCACGCACATATGTGCCACAGGCGAAACAGGGTTATGCTGGCAGGCAGGGCTCAGTGAACACATTGGAATTAGCAGGGGACTACTGATTGTCGGTTATACCGATACTAGATTATTAGCACTCGCCAATGGTACAGCACGTTGCCTAAGACCCTCTCTCCCCTCTTTCCTTCCCCCCTCCCCCTCCACAACTGATTGGATCTGAATTCAGAGCCCCAAATTGGTACCGAGTGGCAAAGACCTCTCACTCTCACAAGCTGAAGGAGGGAAGAAGAAACAGTGTAAGGAGCCAACTTACCCCCTCCACTCTGCCAGGAAGAACAGAAGTGTTGCCATCCGTGCCCAGTACCACGGTGCTCTGGCTCAAGGTCACCCAGGTGCCTTTGGCGTTGTTTCTCTCCAGTGTGCTCTTACCAAGGTTTAGATTTGCGTCCCCGTCTGTGCTTTGCAAAGCAGGAATTTTGCAGTGAGGGATAGCAGCTTGCCCGGTGGCCCCAGGGGTGTGCTTACATGGAAAGGTATCCACAGATTCCCTCCGGAGGGTAGAGTTGACTTGCACTGGGGTGCTGCTGAGCTTGCAGATCCCGACTTTGGTCCTCTCAAAATCATTTGGTTTAGCTTCTTCAGAGAGAAATGTTTTGTTGTCGTTAGAGAGGGATCGGGGTAGCCTGGCCATCGTAGCGGGGGCTTGCGGTGGGGCCTTCTGTGGCTCATTTTCAGGGCTGATTCTTACAATTCCCGTACCTTCATTGGGCCCAGGAGCAACAGCTTCAGGACTGTTCACGACCTGCTTGCTCATATCCCTTTGACTGTCGTAATCCTAAAATGACAACGTCACATATTTTACCAAAAGGGGAAAAAAAAAGGCTGGGACTGCAGAGATTCTATGAATATTCTTCCTCGTGCACAAAATGCGTGCACTAGAAAATCTGGTTACAAAAGCGTTGCAGAATTTCGAGAAGTCCCAACTCGCCTGCTTGCCCTCTCATTCAATGTTAATATTCTGGGGGAGAAAACAGTAAGGTACACAAAAAACTCAAACCAAACAACTGCACCAGCATCTGCAAGCCCGTAATTCCAGTTTAAATAAGTGTTTCTACAGCACTGCGCCGCCAGACCTCGTTAGATTTCACATCACGACTGTAGGATGCTCCCTTCCCTATCACCAGTGTAGAAAGATTCTTTAATTTTACGCCCCATTTCCTTTCTGTCATTCAACAATGCACATCAGCTTTTTTTTTTTTTAATATATATAGGCAATAGACAAGCTGCCCTGTAGGCAGCCAGAGATGTTAAAAAACAAGCAAAATAGTGCTGGTGAGCATTTCTGAGCTGGCTGCCACCCTTCAAAACCCGACAGTGAAATGCAAAAATAACCGCACCACCACAGCAGAATCAATGCCAAGAACAGCTAGCTTTCCACTCTTTTTCTTATGTTTTCGACCTGCACGCCTCTAAGGATTTTTTTAAGCATTGCTGTATTCATTAAACAGATTATTGATGACACACACACACCGTCTTTCCCTCCAGTTTAAAATTATATTTTAAAATGCATCTTCTTTTTCTACCTTAACCAACCCGCAGGCAAACCCTACCTTTCCCATCCGTTTACTATTAGCTTTACAAACACACCGTTTTCAGAAGAAGGTTGCACAGAACTACCCGACGCTGTTTCCGCTGCAAGTTTTGTCTTCATCTTAATCCCATCTCCCAGCGTCAGGGGTGAGACCCGCAAGGACTCGGGCGCTACCCCAGTGCACTTAGGGGTACCAGCGTTGCCCCCGCTCCCCATTCCCCGGCAGCAGCCCTACCCCCGGTCCGCGGGAGGCTTCCCGCGATGGCTCCGCCGTCAGCACCGCGGAGAGCTCCGTCAGCACCGCGGAGAGTTCCCCCTCCGGCGCCGCTTCCCTCCCTTCAGCCCTTTTCAACGCCAAAGAACAGAAATCAAGCACTTACCATGTCTTAAAATCGCCACAGATTGACTGGGTGGAGGTAAAACCAGCAGTACAGGCAATTGACAGACTGGATTTTGCCCAGTCCACAGCAAAGCTTTCTATACTTCCTTGGGAAAGACTGGGTTTGCGTCAGTGCATAGCAAGGTGCCCTTCCTTTGACATTTTCTTGATAATAAGAGTTTGATAAATCATTACCCTTGGTTTCAGATTTTAAAGGGACAACAAGAAGCCAGAGCGCCGGCTAGCTGTCACTCACGCGGCAGTGGGATTGCGTGTTCCGTGTGACTCATATGGGGGCTGATTACTAAACCAAACCCAGTAAGAGCACGGAAGAACTTTCTTGCTGGTAATTAGAGGGAACATGGGAGAAACACGTACTACTGCACCCAAAGCAGGAGAGGATTAGGGAGAAACCTTCCGTTTCTATCCCTCTCCTCCCCTCCCCTCCCAGTTATTGTAGCGTGCAATCCATTTCTTTCCCCCCCCTCCCCCGCATTTCTGCAGTTCACAGTCGAATCAGACGTTATAACAACTTTTATATATATACAAATTATGTATTTATACATATATCCACATATCTATATACTGTGTATAAAGTACACAAACACATTTTAATTGTGTCGTCCTTATTCTCCTTGCACCAGACAACATTATACCGTCTATTTTTACCGTGCCTCGTGGGGAGGAACCCTCAGCCCTAATTAAATTAAAAATACACACAATAAAGCAATCTTCTCTTTCATCAAAACTATCTTAAGAGCAGTTAAGGGGGAAGCAAAGATGACGGCAACCGCAGTCAAGTTGTTGGTGTTCTTCCCCCCCCCCCCATCAAAGTATTTATGTTTGAGAAGTGGGGGGGAGGGGGAATTACTCATCATTAAAAGATGTTCAGATGTTAACGCAGAATCGTTTTTGTAACGAAGTCATTCACCCATAATCACCTCTCGTTAGCGTTATTTGCTATTTGAGGGGCTTTCTCAAGGATTCGTTGCGCCCAAGGTAACTTTGTTCACGCTGACAAAATCAAAAAGCGCACTGACAAATCGGGGGTCCTCCCTAAGCAACCTTCCCGGTTGTTTCAGCGTCAGAGACGCTGTTCCTCCGCATGCACTCAGCGTCAGCTTCTGCGGAGGGTATTTTATATTTTGGCGTGAGCGATGGGAAGCCTGCACCTGGTTGGGGGAGAGAAGGGGGCGAAACTCGCCAGCATCACACGCATTTCTTGCACGTCCTTGATTTTACGGGTTAATAACGTTTGTTTCAGCGGACAGAGTAAAGAAAAAAAAATAAATCGCAGTAGCCCAGGCAACTCTGCAAAGCCTCTGGGTGCCCGGTGCCGTCGTGGGCAGGGGACCGGAGAGCTTTGTTCCACCGCAGGCAGGCAGGGCGGGCAGGCGGAGCCGAGGGGGTTGCCCACCTCCGCTAGAATTCAGCCCAGCTCCCTCACCTGACAGCCGGCCATTGCGGAGGTGAGCAGAAATACACCTGCAAGAATTACTAACAGCACCGCGAAAGCCAAGGAGATGGGGGCTAGCAAAGCAGAACGTTGGAAATCAGTCTTTGCAGAAAAAGATCACCCCGTCCCCCAACCGAGAAATGCTTTCGCCTTACAGCAGGCATCTGTATAACGCAGCCACCGTTAACTTGCTACGCCGCTGCTCAGGACGCGCATATAGGTATTTTTACACATACACACCGCGCCTGCAGATTGCTGCACGTTCCTCTCTTCAAATACACTCTTCTGCCATATCCTCTCCCCCGGGTCTATTCAGAAATGGAGGGGCACGCACAGAAGCTGGGGAGGGGTAAGCCCGGGGTATTTTGCAGTGGTTCTTCCCGGCGCACCCGCCAGCCGCAGGGAAGGCAGCGGGGTCGTAAGCTCAGTTCTGCTGCCCTTCAGGTTACATTAATGCCTCTAAAGGTACAGGCCAAATTAAAAGCGACAGGCAGAAGTCCAAGAAGTATTTTGGTGGCGAAGACCCCCTAGACCTCCTCTAGATTCATAGGGTTTACTTATTTTGGGTTTTTGTTGTTTGGGATTTTTTTCCCGCAGAAAACTGACAATATTAATTTCTCATGTTATTTTCTAAGCGATAAGCTTTCTCCATTAGCACTGAAACGTGAAATCGAAGTTTCACCCCTGTACAAGAGGAATCGATCTCGTTTACTTTCAGAAAGGGCCAAGAGCACCCCTCGCTTCCCCCACACCCCAGGGAAGGGCTCTTTCGGCGGGGCACGGCCGGAGGCTCCCGCTGGGGACCCGTGCTTGCACGAGAGGGAAACCCACAGGGAAACCCGACTTGGATTCAAACATTTTCACTTCTCCTGACAGCCCCGTCGCGGGCTATCGCGACCGCAAAGCCGCGCTGATCCCGCCCTTCTCTCCTCGGGTTTCGGCCGGAGACGCCCGCCCTTGGAGTTACGGTTCCTCTCAAAACCAACACACACCTCTCTAACGTGGGGCTTAACGCCCCAGTTAACTGCCAATACGTTCATCAACGTGACTTTTCTGAGCTCCCTCTTGGTTTCTCATCGTCCCCCCCAAACGTCTGTCCCGCAGCCGAGCCCCCCCCCGCCCCTTCACAGCCCCGAGTAGGGACGTAAAGTCATTAAGGACACCAAGGAAAAGGACCTGGCTGCAGCTCACACCAGAGCCCCCCCAACCTCTCCCTCGCTCAGGGGAGGTCCCCCTCACCCCCGACACAAGCCGGCCCTGCCTGGAGGGGTCTCTGCCTGCTTCCCAAAGCCGTGACCAGTGGCCCAGCCCCCAGGGCCGCCCGCACCGCCGCTGGGAGGGAGAGCGGGCGGCTGCTCGGGGAGTGGGGACCGTGGTCTTTCCAAAAAAAAAAAAAAAAAAACCCAGAAGAAAAAAAAAAAGAAAAAAAAAAGGAAAATAGGGAAGACACACCCCTCCCCGAAACAGCCCCCCCGGGGCCCGGCTGCTTGCGGTGATCCCCCGCGGAAGCAGGGCTGCCCGCAAACCCGCGCAGCGGCCGCACAAGTGCCTCCGTCTTAATTACTTTGTCAAAGATGAAAAATAGCAATTGATTTTCCCCCCCTTTCCCTTGCTCGCCATCCCGCCCCTTCCCCTGCCCCCCTCTTTGCAGATAAGCAAATGCGCGAACAAAGCGGGGGGAGCCGGCACCGCCGGAGGGATGGGGGCAGAGGGGGCCCCCCGCCCCGTAACACCCACTTTCCCGCCTTTACACCGCACTCGGTATAAAACCAAGTCACGACAGGAGCAAGCGACGACACCTCTCAACAAACACCCCGAGCAGACCCCCACGCCGTTCCCATCCCTGCACTAAAATCCGCCCCCTCACCCCCCCCCCCCGCCCCCTTGGCTACTCTAGGACTGGCTTAAGCATTGCGGCTGTCGATCTGAAATCCGTTCCCTCCTCCTCCTTCCTTCCCACTGGCAAGTTTGCCGCAAATCGAGGGAAACTGCACATTCTTGCCCCCTCGTTCCCCCCTTCCCCCCCCCGCCCCGGGACTTGCAGCCGCGCCCCGCAGGCTCCGCAAGCTCAGCTTGTCCCGGGGTCCTCACCTAGGGGAGAAAATCAGCTGGTGTGGACCACCTCACACAGCACATTAATCCGTGCAACTGGCGGGAGGTTTCCTTCTCCGTCTCGTCTTTTTTTTTTTTCCCCCCCCTCTTTTTTTTTTTTTTTTTTTTTTTTTTTGCGCGCGGAGCTTGCCAGCAAACGCAGAGAAGGCGGCTCTGGCGGGAGCTCTCCACTGATGACGGCCATTTAAACTCTTGTCTCCCTTAAAACTAAAGAAGCAAATACAATGGTAAGGATGAGGAAGGGTGTGAAGAGCTGGGGGAACGCCTTTAAACCCCCAATTAAGATGGCAATCGAATAGCCTTTTCCTAAAGGTAATTAGGTTAGAGAGGTGTTAAACGTAGCTGTGAAGTGCACTGATTCAAGCTGACTCTTGCAATCAAATGTGGTTAAAACCACATTTCCTCTGGTCGTTGGACTTGCGGGTGGGTGACACAGAATTCAGGCAAGTCCCCAGCCAGGCCAGTCCCTTCCGCAGCCTAAAAGATGGACAGGTCCCCATCCGTGAGGATGCAGAGCTGCAAAGAGAACCTCGAGCTGCTCCCTAGGGGATAAACCTGCCCTCAAGCCAGGGCTTTGAAACCTTGCAGAGAGATTCCAGCTTTGGGTAACGTGGAAATATATATTATGTGTATATATATTTATTTCATATGTATTTATATTTATTTTGTATATTTCTATAAATAATATATTTATACATTATATTTTGTATATATCTATAAATATATTTTTATAATACATATTTTATATATAATAAATATTTGTACGTGTACAAAAGATCACGGCTTTTCTTGTAACTGTGTTTTTAACCGCTGACATGATTTAACTACCACGATACGTAACGCAAAGCCAAGAACAAAATTGGATTCACTCAGCTGAGTTAGAAATCAAAACCAGCAAAAGCAGACATCGATAAGGCAGATCTTGTGAAGCGCTACCTGACCTTCACTTTCTTGTATTTCCTTTTTCATTCTAACTATATATGTGGATTTTTCTAGCCTTACCTTAACTGCACACTTTTCCCATGCAGAGAGCACAGACCCTTTTCTCCAGATTCACCTTACCAGGCTGCAATATTTTGCCCCTCTCAGTTAATTATGTGCCAGTAATGAAGAGACTGTAAAATCTTTCAAGTGATAATTACCTGTTATTTTTCTCCTGAGAAACGCCTCAGGCTCATCCCGCTATTTATTAGCTCTACTGTACACTTTCTGATGAGCTTGCTTCCAATTGCCTCAACCTATATAACTCACCAGATGGCCCTTGGATTTTCAGATAATCGTCAAAGTCCAGCATCTTCACTGGGAAAAAGGAGTCAGTTCCCTGAGAGATTTAACTCCTTCAGTGGAGACCACTGTAAATGACAGAAAATTAAAATAAAGGGGGATCAGGTGGGGGAGGAAACAGAAGCATCTGGAGGAAATTCCTGCACCACTGGCCAGGCATTTATGCTCCTAACAGCTATTTAACCCATACATACCTGTTTCTTCATTTGTCTAAACGTTTTCATTAACCACAGGGCATAATCTCAATACAAGACACTATAAAGACAGGTTTAAACCCCCAATTTACAATAGGACAGGGCTTTATAAAAAACAAAGCAAATATTTAATGAAAAATGATAAATGCTATTTAGAGCTCTAAATATATTTCCATGATTTATCCATGTGCAATCAAGTCAAAGATATTTTTTCTGGTGCCATAGTAAGCTCCAGACTTAGCCTAGATCAACACTTCTCCCTGTCCTTACAGCGCAAACAAGACAAAAATACATCTTTTTGAACTAGTGTTTCTCAAGACAGAGTTAAGAGCAGTAGTTTCTTCTAACGGCACAAATACATAATAAGGAACAAACAAATAAGCCTCCTTAAATCCATGCTGGTTCTGCGCAGGGAGAGCTGCAGAAACAACACATATAGGCGTGCTTTGCAGAGCAGTCCGAATGCTTCTGGATGTCATCAGCCAGGTTGCTTTATCTCAGTCTTGGCACAAATCTAAGAGGGGTGATGGACAGTGGCTGCGGCAACCGCGGACAGAGAGGCCAGAACAGAATCATAGAATCGTTCAGGTTGGAAAAGACCTTTAAGATCATCAAGTCCAACCTAACCTGACCCTGCCGTCCCACCACTAAACCATGTCCCTAAGCACCTCATCTACCCATCTTTTATATACCTCCAGGGATGGGGACACAACCACTTCCCTGGGGAGCCCATTCCTATGCTTGAAAACCATTTCATTGAAAAAAATTTTCCTAATCCCCAACCTAAACCTCCCCTGGCGCAACTTGAGGCCGTTTTCCCTTGTCCTATCCCCCGTTACCTGGGAGAAGAGATCAAGACCCACCTCACTACACCCTCCTGTCAGGCAGCTGTAGAGGGCGATGAGGTCTCTCCTCAGCCTCCTCTTCTCCAGGCTGAACACCCCCAGTTCCCTCAGTCACTACCCATCAGCTTTGTGCTCCAGACCCCTCACCAGCTTTGTTGCTCTCCTCTGGACATGTTCCAGAGAAGCAGAACCTCGCTGTGCGAAGAGCAGGGCAGCAGCCCCAATGCCAGATCTGGCAGGTCAGGGAGACAGCCAAGGAACTGCGCATGGAGGGACGCTGAACCCCAGCATGTTCACAGGGGAGGTTCACCCGCAGAAATGTGTCTAAATCACCTGCAAATTGGTTTTGCTTGGCAAGCAGGGAAGTTTTGGAGCACACAGACTCATTGTTCAGCTGTGAAACATCAAATCAGCTAAATATCAATCTTAATAAAGATTAACAACACTATCTGAAAAGAGTAATTCTCCAGACTCTGGTATCTTGGTTGCTTGTTTCCACATGAACATACCGCAATAAGGTTTGAAATTCTGATCAGAAATTTGGAAAGAAAATATCACAAATATCACAAAATGAGAGAAAGTTAATTTTCTAGGCGGATGCCCTGGGAGAACACCATAAGCATCACACAGAAAATGCACCAGATTCTATCAGGTAACCAGTCCATGTTAACACCTTTCGCTCACTGCCTTATTCAACTTCAACTGCTGAGTCAAAATACATAAGAATGCAAAATCGTGGCACGCACATCTGTGAGGCTATGGGAGCTTTCCCAGGAGTCAGCAGCATTGTCTACACGGTCCCATTTTCAGAAAAAAAACATAGTAAACATTACTACTTCAGTATTTCACAAGGCAAGTCATGATAGTAATTTGGATTTCTGACTGGGGGGATGAGGAGGAGGGAAGCAAGCCTTAAACTTTTCCTGCAGTCTCTCGTAGGAAGTTCCTGGTTTGTTTAAACCAGAGTGCTCTGCATTAATTTTTTTTTTTCCTCTTTCACTGTGAAAGGGGAAATCCCCCAATACATAGTGAAGTGGGTCTGGCGATTGTCTTGCAGAAGTAACAAAACTGTGGTGCCTCTGTCAGCATGAAAAAACCCCACACTTCATCTTGCGGAGTGCCAGATAAAGAAATCCATCTATGCAGGGTTGATGAGCCAACCCAGTGCTGGGATGTCAATCTAAATCAGCGAGTGGTTTGTAGGACATTCATAGGAGCTGTGAACTTTTAAGATGATAGGTTAAATCTAACTTTATTTTGGCTGAAGAATAAATGCTAGGGGCAAATTTTCAGCTACAGCTTCTCTCACTGGGACACTCATTTGAAGAACATTTAGTAATGACTCCCTTTCCTGAACCGAGCTGGTCCCAGTGTACTTGGAGCAGCTCTGTGGGAATATACTGGTGGAAACCTGTCACCTTATCACATCTTCCTTAGCAGGCTCCCAGTGTAAGTCCAGACAGAGCTCTATTCTGGGGGCTAAGCCTTGGGTACGAGAGAAACGGGTGTGCCAATGCTGTGGCAGCTGGGAACTACCCCGGGGTTGAGGAACAGGAGATAGGGATATATTACATAGCCACTTTTCAGCTCCATTACACCGTCAGATGGCTCAAAGGGGCTGGCATCACAGCAGAGAATCTGCCTTACAGCTTGTACACATGTGGCTGTTATTCAAAGCCTTCTCAGCTGTTCGTCAGAGCTACATAATCCCGTAATGTCTGCACTTCACGAAGCACAGACCTACGCTCTATAATCCCACAGTGTTTATTCTGGTCATGCTGAACTGGACTTGAACTGTAGCATACCTTCAACTTTGATTCTGAGAAGAAAACTCCAGCAATATTTGCAGTAAAAAAAATACCTTACAAGTACTATTTACTCCCCAAAACAATCTGTGCATTCCATCTAGGGCATTGGATTTAAACCAAAGACATCGAATTGCTTAAAAACAGTTAGAAAAAGCAAGAAGGCCTCTACCAGTTCCCATATTGAAATCAGGTTTAAGCATTCCCTTGAGCATAAATCTCTAAGCAATTAGGATGACACTGCTCTCCTAACGTACGAGATTCATTGTTTAAGTGACCGTTTTGTTAATTCCTATGGTTCATCTTCTGAACCCAGGCAGTGGGTGAAACTGAAGAAGGGAGGAACCTACCAAGGATGAAGTGAGATTGGAGCTGAGCTCTGCCACAAGCCTCCCCGGTGAGCTCAGGCCATCATCACTTCAACTGAGAGTTTGCATGAACATGGGCAGTAACTTCCGTTCTCTCTCCTCCTGTTCAGCAATATATTCTTCTGAGATCAGGTCTGACTCCAAGGACTTAAACCAGTTTCATATCCCCTTGCATATCCTCTCAGTAGAGAGGCCAGTAGTTTGGGATAAAAGCATTTATTTAAGTAACTTCAAAAAGCATTAGCCATCTTAATTTAGGCAACCGCATGAGTATAAAGTACTGTTATGCTGGTAGCCAGGATGAGGTTTCACAGGTTTAAGGAATTAAACCCTCCCCACTCCTCCAAAAAACTCTGTCAAGCCTTAACAGAAAGAAAAATTGGTACAAAAACCTGCCTATAAATCAGGTCTTATTACATATTTTCATAGTCTCTATAAATATGACACTGCAATATAACTATGCCTTGAGGCCACTGTGCCATGGTTAACACATATAATGCTTTCCAAATTGCATCATACTGCTAGAAAATCTTCCTCAAAACTTTAGCCTTTTTAGCACCTTGGCATTAAATGTCTCCTTTCCAATCTGGCAATTCATTTATTTCCTGTCCTTTGAACAGAACATGAGCTGATGTGGATTTATTGGCATTGTCCCTTCACCGTAGCGTCCCATGCTTACACCAGAGGCTAACTCCGTGCCCCCAAATAGCTGGACATTATTAGGAAGCAATCTGAATCAACAAAATCAGAGTACTCAGAGTTGTAGGGGGAAAAAGAAAAATGTCAGGAGCCAATTCAGCCCTTACTTTAAATTGGTCAGCCCTGAACTGGTCAGACAGTCAGACTAGATGCTTGTTGTAGGACCCTTCCAGCTGAAATTCTAATCTATTCTATTCCATACAGATCCCGAGATCAGGTGATGAATCATCTTGAGTGCAAAGCACAAGACCAGAAAAGCCTCGCCTTTGTCCAAGGTAACAGTTGCCCAACTTGACTGGTTAGATACAATTGCAAAGAAGTCAGCAATATTCTATAGCTGAAAGACAGAATTCATCCTAGAAAGGGATTTTAAGCAATCTAAAAGCAGTTTCAAAACCATGCTTGGTGGACAGGCAAAAGGGACTATAAATTAACAGAGAAATTGTAATATTGGTAATTACGTGCAAAAAGTAGAGTTTGCTATCTGCTTGTGGTCTTTAATTGTCATGTTAGTCAAGTGACATTAGTGTAAGAGGGATAGATTCTAGAGTAAGATTAGCACCACAGCAGCCAATGCTTCCACATGCTGGGGTCTCAGATCCTCACCTGTCTGAAACTGGAAGTTAAGTCCTAGATGGAAAGGACCCAGAGAGACACTAATGACAAGCCTACCTCCACCAGCTTTGGCAAAGCACTTTTATTGTGCTTTCTAAAAATTTTTTTCTTGTTTTCCTCATTACCTGACATTTTGCAAGTAGAGCCCCATTCACCATGACAAGAATTACTGTCATTCAGTCTACTATTCATTCAGTGTCTGAACAGCAGCTCAGGCCACCGGAGATACAGGCTGAATTCTTACCCTTCCTGCATGCATCTTTCCTCACCAGTGCTTATTTTGCAATCCTTTTCTGAAATGTCTGGCCTATCCTTTTCTGAAATGCCTGGCCTACCACCTCACGCTGGGCTGGTGGATCCTTGCCATGTACTTCTGACCAGAAAAGCAGCTGAAGGGGCACTGACTTAGATACCTCATATTTCCCATGCCAGAGTACGGATGAGGTGGTGTCCTGGGCATATCTCTCATCAGCAGTAAGATTGCAAACATGAATCAGCACAAGACAGAGAAGCTGCCATGTCAATCTTTGCTTTTTTTTCTTTCTTTTTCTTCCTCCCTTGTGGTTGTTTTTGCCTTGATTTATGATTTTTCATATTGCTGTCTTGGGGTTGGGTTTTTTTGTTTGGGTTTTTGTTTTTGTTTTTGTGGGGTTTTTTTAGTTGCGCTTTTTTTTAAAGTAACATTGGATTCTAATAGCAGCAGCAATGGAAAACAACTCCAACCTCTCATTTGTTCTTATTGTTTTTCCCCAAAACGAAGTGCTTACCTTTTTAAAAACCTCATAAACACCTAGTAGAGAGGATTGTATTTCCTTTTTTCTATTTGTTTTCTTAACATACCTTTACTAAAAGATCTAAAAACTCCTTTTTGGTTAATCCTATACAACCTTTACTTTCAAAACGTCAGACTTGCCTAACTGTTTTATGCTGTACAGCAAGACATCCATGCCAACTTCTTTCCTTCTCTGGATTTATTATGTTAGCATAGTATGGTCACATTTTCAAGGGAAGATCTCTCCTGAGATGAGAGGTCAATGCTCAGCACCTCTTACAAATATATTTGGCCCTGTCATTCCCAGCTCTTTTCCTCAATAAGCACATCAGTAATGGGGGAATCTCTGATGACTTTGGTGTGTTGTCCTGCCACTGCTCACACATGAATTCCCTTTTAAAAAGGGTGAAAACATGTGACTGACTGACACAAGAGACATCTATGCAAAACCAAGAGACACCCAGAAATCAAGATTTCTCCATTCAGAACACCCCAAAACACAGGCCCTCAAAGCCATTTATTGATTAACTCTCTACCATTCATCTGCTATTTTATTTTTTCTCTAGACATTGTGCAATGAGGGAGCGAGTTGCTCATGGATGCACTTGACATTCTAACCTTTCTTGTCTTGCTGTAAGGGGGAGAGATCTAAGTCTTTTGGGGGCCCTTTTCCAGTTTTAGCCCTCAACTGCTAAAGTGTGTCTGCCTGGAGCTCAGGCATGTCTGGCCTTACCCAGGCCACGTATCACAAGCTTTTATACACCTGCTTCTTCACGGCTAGCTTCAGAATAACCCCTCTTCAGAAGAGGTAGTCATTTTTCATAAAACACTGAGTTACAGCAACCAAGAAGAGCAGCAGAGAAGGGAAAAGCATGACCTATTAAGCAGGCTATTTTCTTGACTAACTTAACAACAAGCTTCAGTAAACCTTGTACAACACCTCTTGACTGTGCCCTTACCAGCCACCCTATAAGTCCAGACCCAGCTGGAAAAGCAGCCACCCCAGGGGAACACTGCAAAACCTGACATGGAAAACAGGAGAGCCTCAACAAAACCAGCACGCACGCTGAGCAAGAACAGATGAACAAACAGACCAGACCCTCAAGGCTGTGAAAACCAGGCGTGGAAACAATTTCAGAGTCCCCAGAGGTGATGAGCCCCTTTGCCTTGGCAGCCTCCCTGGCTGAGCTGCCCACCACAGATTCATCCAGACTCTCTGGATTAAAGCAAAGCCTGTCATTGTTGCTCTACCCATCGCAGCCGTGGAAGGCAAATGGTTCCTTTCCTCCCAGGAAAAGTCATATTTAAAGTTTCATCTCCCTTACTCTTCTCTACCTTGAGATAGATGGCCTCAGTCTATTCATTGCTTCTCTAATAATCAGCTTTTCTACATCTCTGCTCACTTTTATTTATCCATACTTGCTGCAATTGTTCCATTTCTTCCTGAAATATCATGTCCTGAGACACTTACACGTCTCTAGATAGAAACATAAAATTAAATACAACTTCTAAAGCCTTTACAGGTTTTCAAACGTGGTTAGAATTTAAATGGTGCTCAGTGGTTTTCAGATAAGTTAGATGCCCATCTTGCTTAGAAATTTTTAAGAATCCATCTTACTTGAAGACAAAGATTTACAATGAAGCTATTTAAATAATCTAAACAAGATCCCCCTCTAATTTACTTCTTTTAGATATTTGCCTTTTAAAAATATGTGTAATAACACAAGTCAGAAAACTAAGGTGTATATTTTCAGTTTAAACTTAGCAGACTTAGAAGCAAATCAGAGACTGGGTTTTGGGGCAATGGTAGTGATACGCATTGCAGCTACCAGTTCACGTATTATTCAAGCATATTAAAATATAACTCAAATCGCATGCATTGGAAGCATAATTCCCATATTTTAACAATATGGTTGCCCTCATTATTGCAGTCTTAATTTTACTATCATTATATCTTACGTGTTTTACTCTTTCTATGAGATTTTATTGCTTGGTGCCATGCATGTGACTGGCTTATTGGCTTTGTGCAATTGGTGATTGATTTCATCTTTCACGTACCTCTGCATATGTATTTTCCTCTTCAGATGCTGAAAAAGCAAAAGAATCATACTACTGGTGAAAGACAATCATTAATAAACGGAAATTTTTATACATAATGCTTTTCAAAGTAGTTTTGATATTTCAATCCAAACTTCTAATTACTTTCATGGGAGATACTCCTAACATTTGAATAAATGTGTCAACTAAAAAGCATGTTTTAATACACTTCTGTTCCATAGCAAGATACGATGAAGGGGTTGTGATTACTTTCAGTCCCCCTTACATAGTTTCTAAAGAAACAAGATATCAAATTCCACTTTGTTGCAGACCGCACGTTAAGGGTTTTGCAGAAACTTAGCATCTAAGCATCTCCAGATACCCTTACTGCAGAACTGTAGCTTTTTGGATTACAGGTGTCAAGTATAGTCATGCATTGAGTGACACTACAAAGCATTTTTTCCCCCTTCTCCTTTTTTTCTTCTTTTTTTTTTTTTTTTTTTTTGCTTAAATCGGGGTTTTTTTGCTGCTTTGAGACTAAACCCTCAGTTCTCCTTAAGTTGATAAAAAAATCTTAGGGAAACCTAGAACTGACATACCTGCACATCCTGCACTGTGACAGTAATGTCTCTCTTGCTATCATAAATGCAACCCCCTTTAATTGTAACTGGGCAAGTGGATAGAAGACATATTTAGTAAGATACACTTGGAAGAGACTTTCTGACAGTGGTGGTATTTGCTTTGGTGTTCTACCACCTGAGCAGGGGTGTGGGCTTTGGCCAGGTGAGGAGATAAAGTGGGTTGACTCGAGCTGTCACCATTCCCATCCCTGAAGAAGAAACAGCCACGGGGCCGTTCAAGCTATAGGGTCTTGCACGGTATGGTGAGCTATATGGGCAAACTCGGAGACTGTTTATGCCTGCACAGATGTATACAATATATTCACCTGGACAAACCAATTATTTCAGTGTCAGTATTCTCATCTCTCCTATGTCCGAGTGTCTTGAATCCTGATTTAGGATCCTGCTGACTATGCCAATTTGTCACAAATGAGTGAAATGCACCTCACTCAGAAGAGAAAAGCAGCAGTATGTTTTATGGAGGTAAAATAATAATCTAACAGAGTTCAATCAATTCAATGGAATTTAACAAAGTTTAACAGGGGTTTGCCAAGGTTCAGTAAGTTTGATGGCAAGGTTCATTTCATCTTTTTTACTGCATGGAGGAAACATACAAAGCAAAATTGAGCTACATTCAAGTTAGAATGATTCACAGAGAGACAGGGGATGCAAAAAGGTAAGGAGGACCATCCCGTTGAGTCATGAGGTTCAGAGTAGACCCCCTTGCTTTCTAAACTCCTCCTCAGAAAGGAATCTAGGTGCAGCTATGTCCAAACCTAGTCTCAGACTTGGTCAATGGTTTATGTCTAAGGGATTATATATGCAAATTTTATGTAATGTTTCATTAGCATTGATTTAGCATGCAATTAAAGTTACCATACCAGGTTATGCGTGATATTGGTCACTTACCAAACATCTGAAGTTGGTAAAAGGTCTCTGGCTCAAGGAACAATCTTGAGAGTTGTCCCAGCGCGAGGGGAGACCACTGCCACACAGCCACGCTGCCTAGCAGGCAGAGCTCCAAAAGGCTCACTGAGGCTGTCATATTAAGGGATAAAGCGGTTGGCTCGCAGTCAAGTTACATGTGATGGAAAAGGTATGCATGAGATCCCTTGTACCCACAACCTTCTTTGTTCCTTGACGAATGAGCCTTGGAAAAGCCACCCGCTATTCATGTGTTAATTGCATGATCGGTGTTCCAAGCTCACATGCATCGGTGCTCACTGTGTCACTCCACTCCTTTGTGGGTTTTCAGAAAACAGAGTGAAACTAGAGGAGTTCACGGCCTGACTATGGCTCAGGCCTCTTCTGGAGCCTGCACCAAACCACCACCAGTCTAGTCAAGGGGTTGAGGGCACCCACCACACAGAGGAAATTTTTCAGAGCAGTAGGCATTACTTCATAGGAATTGTCACAAATCAACAACACAGAGACATCTTTGATGTAGAGGATGGCTCCTTCCTCTTTCTACCCAATTTGCTTGTCTTCTAGCAACACATTACTCAACTTTGAGCAATAACATTTAGACAGACAAATGAAATTGATTTTGATGTCTGGAGACTTCAACCTGGAGAATTTCACAGAACTTGGCTAGAGGTTCCTTTCTCCCGCCTCCTGCTGGGACTGAGAATTATTAGTGGTTTCACTTCAGACATAAAAAACCCAAGCCTGCTTGGTCTGTAGCAGACAGAGAGGCAAATTCCAGGTATCACACAGCCCTGATCCCAAGGAAAAGCAAAGAACCCCCAAAGAAAGTGAAGGAGCATATGAACACACACTTCAATGCCATTTTGATTGAGACAAATACAATTTGGGAGCATGTGTCAGATACAGAGGGAAAAAAAACCAAACCAAAATCAGACTGGAAATGAATGTACAGCCCAAGGAGGAGCAGCAGCAAAAAGCTCTGCAAGGACAGAACTGTTTCTTCTGTAGAGATGATTAGAAACTACCAGCAGCTCATGATACCAGCTAACAGAGTCAGCAGTCTTCAAACAGGGCTGACCCAGGATCTCTTAATTTGGTTTTTTTTTTAGTCTAGCAAGATCATCAAAAAATGCTGCAAAACTCCTATTTAGTTACAACAGGGAAGTGGACCTGCCATACAGCTTCCCCTTGGATAGTCCCAGGCAAGAGAAAGGGATATGAGCATGCTCAATAATTACTTTTGGAGTGATTACTACCCAACATATTGAGCTTGTATACAGAGCCAGAACACTATTAACACTATGGCAAGTTTTTATACCCTTTTCAAAATCCCACACAACCAGACAGAAGCAAGCTAGTGCAAACTGCAGCCCAGAGGATGTACTACAAAAAGATTAAATGTCATCTTGCACGATCTACAGCTGGCCTTTTGTCAGATCCATGTGTAACCCCCTGTAAGAATCCTCCAGGTGATAGCTCATAGCCTCCCTTCCGTTTCCATGCTACTGATCATGAAAAATAGCTTCACAGTGTAAGCTGCAACAGGCTGGGAGGGAGTGAAGAGGGAGAAAGAAATTAGACTTGGAGAGGCTTCTGTGAAGTACAGGAAAACACAATAGGTTCTGGTGATGTTTTCTTAAATGACACTGAGTTCTAAGTTGAGATAATTACTATATCAAATTCCAGGTAGGTATTTTATTGCCTTTTATTAACTTTCCCTACCATCTACAGTCTTGTTACCAGCTAAGCTTATGCGTCCCTTTTCTTAACTCAGCTTCAGTTCCAGAGAAAAGGTAAATTAAATTACACTTGGCTAACTCCATCTAAGACTTTATTTTCTATGGAAGGCATTTTATTTTTTAAAGGAAGAGCAGGTAAACATGAGACACTCTAGAAAGAGACTGTGCATTTAAAATATTTAATGCAAAAAAAGCACATGATAGATCTACCTAGTCCCCCACCCTCCCTGGTTCTCCACAGCACCGCCTTTTCCATCAGACTGGTTAAGTATTGCTTAATGCATAGTAAATGCCAGACGAACAAGCAAACCAAAAAGTTTGACTCTGGACCACATCCCCTCCTCCCCCAAATAATGAAAGCTGCACATATCGAACAGAGTGAATGCAGATTGGGAAAGCGATTTGAAGATACGTATTTGTCCTCTTTCACAGGATCGGTACGCTCCGGTGTTTTAAAAATATGGCTGGCAATAACAGACTTTGCAGTGACCCACTAAACCCAAGGTTTACAGTAGTGGTAATATATTAGCCGGGTGTATTGACTCATAGGAATGGCTTCCGTTTTGCTCACAGTGTTATAGCAATATACACAAACATGTGAAGTTATGAAAACATTGAAGCACAGAATAGTCCCAGAGGAGCAATGGCAAAACTCAGGAACAACAACCATGTTCTGGAGGCATATGAAAGAGTTGTGTTTGATCAAAGAACCATTAAGCTCCCCTGTAAGTTTACCAAATGCCTTTTCCCAACTCTATAAACTTATCGAGACAATTTTTTGCTAGGAATAAATCCAGGTGCACAGAGAAACGGTGAGACTGTCCTAACATCTTAGCCATTGCTTGCTTATTCCACTGGGAGAAGCAAGGGTTTCAGAGGGCAACGACAAAAGCTGACTACAAAGGGAAATTTTTCAAAGAGAGATCTGGGAAAACAGCTTTTCTGGTTGCCATTCTGGGACAGTTATAGCTAAAATCTCACCACCCATCACCTTAGAGTGTTGACTGCACTAAGGTTTTCCTGCTGACAGCTCTCTCACCCACTTCCTTCAATAATGTCTCAATTACTGCAAAAGCAATTAACTGTCATAAGGATGAACACATCAGGCATGAAATCTCCGAACCAAAACAATACTTGTGTGTGAAAAACATAAAGTTCTGTTAAGGGATGGGTGAACCACAGCCCTAACTCCATGGTATATTCCTTAGCCAGATGTTGCACCTAGGTTTTATGTTAAGAGTTGACCAAAATCACGGATTAAAAGGCAATCTGCAAGCCATGAAAAATCGAGACTTTATTACCACCCTTATAGCACCAGTCATCCTGCCTATGTTTTTTTTTAAATATAAGAAAATGAGAAAAAACATGACACCTTTTAAATATTAAAATACAGATCAAGTTATTATGAATAAATAATATTCAGGAGTCGGTCTCAGAGAAAACAGTCAGACTTTCACTTAAGACACTACAAAGGGCCTTTCAGAAAGGCAAACTTATACAAAAATAAATCTCAGTTTCAGCAAAGCAATAAAAAAAGAAAATAAAAATCACTAGCCATTTCAGAATATTTTGATCACAGCAGAACGCTTTGATAGTTAGAGAAGGAGCTTGCCATTTTCCCCTCAACATCCTCTGTATCTGGCAGCATTAACCTGCCTTGGCATGTTCATATTTCCACAAAACCACCCTCCTTCCACTTTCCTCAGATGGCAACGTGTTCCCTGCTGCTCTTTGCTGCCATTTGCACAAAATGTTGGTTTGCTCTAGGTGATGAGTAAAAATGACTGGGGCCACCCATCTCCAGCCAGGTTGCACAGTCCAGGGTCATTGTCATCTGGTACCATAAAGGTGGTCAAAATCCCATGAAAACCAATTGCAAGCGTATTATTTCTCTCTCTAGGGACACCGCATAGAATCTGTTATTCTCTAAGCTAAACCTTTGTAGACCCCAAAACAGATTTAACAGCTGTGAATGCTCTAAACACACAAAGCTTCCAAAATTAACATAAACGCATATATTAACATGAGGCAAGACACCTGAATTTCCTACTGCTTTATCTTCTCAGTGTAAGGCTTGGTGTTAACTCACAAGCAAGCAGTACAGCGCAGCTGTGACATGTGAGTTGCAGAGAAGTCCTCCTCCTCACATCCAATTTTCCAGTTGAGTAGACTTGAACGTCCAGTGTTGTGACAGAAGTCAATATTATTATTAAATTCCCTCTTTTCAGTGCTATTCTCTTTGCATAACCCATCAGAAGGTTTAATCAAAGTTCAATTCCAGTTACTGAATCCTACTTGTATTTCAGGCTTAATTACCTAAATCATCGTTACCCAAACTCAATCAACACGCCTTCAAGGGAGCTCTCTTGTGGTACGTGTCACCCAGGACCTGTAGTTTCACCAGTGGAAACTTTCATAGGAAAGTACCTGAATCACCCACATCCTTGTCTCTCACTGCACCTGACTGTTGTGTGCAGATGTGATCTCTCCCAATTAACACAGGTCACTTTGAACAAGTCTATCCATGCCTTAAGATGCTAGAGCGGCAAGAAAAAAAAACAGGAAAAAAATGGGCATCCTCATCTTCGCCTGGCTCTCTTTGGAAGAAAAATAAATACATTTGAAAAGCTTCTCGATCACCCTCTAAAGCAGGATTATTTTAGCATCTGCCAATCGAATCCAAGGAGAATAATTTTATTTGGGTTGTAGCTCTCACTTGTGAAATGCTAACTTCAGTTAGTTTGTTTTCCATGGGACATATTTGCTCTCACTCAGCTTCCACTGATGTTTTGAGTAGCACCCAAGTGGAAAATAGAATTAACATGTTGAGTAAGCTTTATTCCTCTTTAATTTGTTATTGCTGTCATTAAGAGTCTTTTATTTTACTTTGGCTAATTGTAACAGGAACAGCAATAGAAACGTTATAAATTCTGTAAGTTGATCATTTCATGGTACAATTTTTTCATGGGGCAGGTCTTTTCCATTTGTCATGGAGGAGCGCAAAGACTTGTGAAACCTGAAGGCATCAGTAAGTCAAAGAAACCAAGTGGCGCTCTCGCCATTTGGAAAGGGATAGAAATGAAGTTTGTTCTATCTTGACATATGAGAATTAGCAAAGTAGATAAAAACTCAGACCCAGTTGGTAGACATCAGGGAACAGACTGTTACTTACAGATTCACGCACTGAGAAAGCACAAGCTTTTGAAATATTCTATTAGCAAAACTTAATTACTACATGCACAGTACGTCTCTAGCAGTGAGGTTTCTCCTTGCCCCTTCTGTCTTTGCCGGGCAACAATACCATTAAAAATACTGCTTTTAACTGTGACGTTGATTACCTACCTATTCATTCTATACAAGGTCAAATGACGTATCAAACAGTATGCGCTTAAACTCTTCTACTGGACCTGGGAAACTGAACCATCTTTGGGTTCCAGTCCAACTATATAAATGTAACTCAAACCGACTTCCATTTTAAGCCTGTTTGATCACATAAGCCCTTTTGCAAATTTATCTGCAGTGGTCAATACATTAAGTGCTAATTTTCTGCAATGTTCTCCCTTGCCTTCTCATCTAATACAGTATTTGTCTTTTAACTGGATGTCACTATTTCACCAGCCATATATAAGCCTATATAAGCAGAACAGTATAAAATCTCTTTGGCATTTCTTTCAAAGTTTGCATATCAAGAGATACACCCAGGACATGATTTTAATTTTGATTGCCTTTGAAAACACTTAATTGCCATTACTATGCAGTTAATCAATGTTGTAACAGCAGGAGCAGATTGTATACCCAAACCGGGTTTCTAAAAATAAAATCATCACTTCAGTCTTCATAGAAGCCTTTAGCTTCAACTCTTGGTATTCCACCTCTCCTTCCCATAAGGGTGTGGGCTCTTCCTACTTCTTCCACAGTCAGTCAGAGCTGGGCTGTGACATTCTACCAGCCTCGGTACATATATACTTCTGCGATTTTTAATTCAAATCATTTAAACTGGGGACAGAAAATGTTAAGAATCACTACTACAGGGAACTTCAGGCACTATTAAACAGATAGCAGAGAAACATCCTAGAAAGAAAAAAAAAGTCTTAAAAATCTACTAGCAGCCTACCTTTTTCCGTTAGCAGCTATATCTCCCAAGCCAGCTTTCCGAATCCTCTGTAGAGCTTTATCTACCTGAAGTTGAGACTTTGCTTTTACCTAGATCACAGAAGCTGGATCCATCTCATTATAGCACACCCCACAGAAACAGAATTTAGAAGGTCAAACTAAGATGAGTACAAAAAAATCCTATTAGAGACCCCAGCGTGATGCACACTGAAGAGATGTTCAGTAACAAAGGACCAGGAGCTTCCAAGTTTTTCTTGCTTAGCTGCCCTCTGATGGCTAGAACCAAGAAGATAGTTTTACAGCTCAGGTAGCTAAACACATAAAAGCGCTGCAGAAGACAAGAAAATTAAATAAGCAATGCATCATAAAAAGCGGAAAACCTCTGTAGTTTAGCATCTAAATAAGAAGTGGAGCTGTAAGCATCCACTCTTTTCAGGTGACGTTATTTATCTTCAGGTACATAGACTTTGGGCACAGATTTGCAAGCAGGAGAAGGTAGGCCAACCTTCAGTTTTATCGGAATATTAGAAGAACTTCTACAAATCACTAGCCAATCTTAACACCTCCGACCTTAGGCTAAGTGTAATGCAATTCACTTAAGCATGAATAAAGATCGATAATAGATAGCTGAGAATATTCCTTGCAAAAAAGGTTAATTATTGGATTAAACACTAAAAAATTCTGTGCTTTCAACATTCTACAGAACTCCTGCATTTCATTATCAAGCATGACAAAAACATATTTTCCCAACAACAACAACAAAATTTTTATAGCCAAATCAGCATTTTTTTTCTAAATGATTTCCACTTAACAGAATAAGTGTAGAAATAATTATGGCCTATTAAAGATAAATCAATAGGATCACAATCATAGTAATTAATTTCCAAGTGCATTTTTACAGAAAAAAATAGTTTAACTACAAAACATTCAGTGAATACAATTTGCATTTATAACCAGTACATTAGCATATGGTATTTTGGAAATGCATAGTGCAAACTGGAAAATTTCAGTATGCCTCTAGGATGGGTGTGTATATGAGCATGTATGGGAGTATTTGCCACACAGGTTCCTTGGTTTTGCAAATGCAGAATATTTTCCCATTAAATGTATAGTTGCCATCTGCCATTTGGGGCAGGCGTATTTCTACTCAAAGCAGTTACTTTCCACTTTTCTGCCTCAATCATTAGAGTCCCTTTAAAAGAGTATTTATTGATCACAATATTTAATTCTCAGAATTACATTTCAAAAACTTAAATAACTGATTGTGCTGTCAGGTGAACGCCATGTTATTCAACTGCAAGGTTGAGAAAAGCCCCTTGCAGTATATGGGCTCTTTCCACAGGACACTGTGAGACGCTGGCCATTAGATAAATTCCCACGCGTGTATTTCAAGTTCTTTGACACTCTAACGCCTTTATCAAATGACCCTCCTCAGGTTTTACATTAGTCAAGTTGTTTTCATGACATTTTCCTTTTGGTTAAATCACAGAATCATAGAATCACTTTGCTTGGAAAAGACCTTTAAGATCATCAAGTCCAACTGT
>BOSO01021328.1:3979-22420 GCA_018403395.1 Gorsachius goisagi | reverse complement strand
TGGCGCAGCTTCAAACCATTCCCCCTCATCCTATCATCTGTTGCCAGGGAGAAGAGGCCGACCCCCACCTCGCTCCCCCCTCCTTTCAGTAGTTGTAGAGGGCGATAAGGTCTCCCCTCAGCCTCCTTTTCTCCAGGATAAACAACCCCAGTTCCCTCAGCCGCTCCTCGTATGACTTGTGTTCCAGACCCCTCACCAGGTTGGTTGCTCTCCTCTGGACACGTTTCAGCAATGCAACATCTTTCTTGTAGTGAGGGGCCCAAAACTGAACACAGGAGTCAAGGTGCGGCCTCACCAGCACTGAGTACAGGGGCATGATCATTTCCCTCTTCCTGCTGGTCACACTATTTCTGATACAAGCCAGGATGCCATTGGCCTTCTTGGCCACCTGGGAACACTGCTGGCTCATATTCAGTCGGCTGTCAACCAGTACCCCCAGGTCCTTTTCCACCAGGCAGCTTTCCAGCCACTCTTCCCCAAGCCTGTAGCGCTGCATGACACCAAATCCCCTCTTCTTGATGCAGTTTGTTGTTTTGTTTTAGAACAGCTAGCATTTCCTTTTTTCTTTCAAACATTTTAAACCAATTTTTCACTTATAGTCCCCTGTTACTGAAGGCTAAGCGTATCAGAGGACCAAAGTCAGATGCAGATACTTCCAACTTCTGGCTGCCACAGTGCTGAGAACACCATCTGAAAACTCCGCTTAGTCTGTCAACACCCTGTATTTCTACAACGCCTTTCGGCAAAGGACAAAATTAGCAGTCCATCCCCTAGCCTGCATATTTACTGTCTAATACTGATAACTCTGTCACAAGCTACATTAATCAGTCCAATGCCAACTGCTGGCATTTCATCTGCAAGGTCAATTTTTTATACAGAGTTCAACAGCCTGATTTTCAGATAAGCAGGCTCACGCATTTTAACAATCGAAGATTATCAATGTATTTGCAAAAGCAATATACGTCATCAAGCTAAAAAATATTAGCAGATCAGCGACTTACATATCATCTATATCACTGTAGAGCGTTCATACTTGTCTGATACTACCGCAAAATAAATCTAGCCTTTGATTTTTTGTGTGCAGTTGTCTGATTTGTTATTAAGCTTTTATAGTAAAGCCTATCCTGAAAACAAAATTCTAAAAATATGCAGAATTTATAACCTGTGTGTAGTCCTGCTTGCATAAAATCGACAGATCTAAAAATCAGTGTGAGCGATGAAATTGTACCTATTACTAGGTGAACATAATAACCAAGGTATCGATATGGGTGTTCAAGCTCTCATTTAGACCAGTGAAGTGAGTTACCCAGACTAGGTGCTTGGCACCTGAACACTCCTATTAAGCTGCAGGTGTCAGCTGAGCTCTTGAACATCTAGATGTTATAGTCAGGACATTAAGGTCCTAAAGGTAATTCACTGGTTTTCACACAGGGAAGAATTCCACCCCCACCCCCCCCGCCAAGGAAATTCTCTGGATGCAAATTAGTAAGCCACGTTGCCCCAAGAGAGGGTAAAAGCAGTGCAAGATGAAACACAAATCCACAAGCCTGTGTTCAGTTAAAAATACAGTAGCACTGTAGCAACTGTCACCACCTATTCAGTGCCCACTTTGCTATATGAAATCAAGTGCTGCGTTGCAGGGGAATTTCAGCTTTTGGAATACAAGTTCGTACCTTTCTGCCAATTTGGCATTACCACAGGTAACTCTTCTTTAGTTAGAGGCAAAAGAGTAAGTATTTCACCCCATTATACGCTCCACAATTACCCAAACTCTGTTGAGCAGATTCCAAGGGAAAGAATTTCCTTCTCATCTTAGTCCTTTAACAAAAGGTCCTACCATCATTTTAACAGCAGTTCAGAGATCACCAGCAAAATGCTGCCATCTTTGCTTCTTGAAATGATTTCTGAAACCACTTTCAACACAAATACACATGTACAATACAAGTGCATAAACTGCATGGTGTTACACTCAGTTCCAACTCTATTGCAGCTTAAAGTGTTTAAACATCACGACACGCACATCAGTCTTCGGGTATTCATAGTCTGTTTCTGTGAGCAGCCAAACCAAATCCCTGTTTTAGCAGCCGCTGCCATTTGCTCATAGTATTTCTCCTAAAGCTCCTAAAATACACACTTCCATCCACCTATGCTTCAACAGGCTAGTACAGAAAAAACTGTAGCCACAAACAAATGACCCATTGCTGGATAGAAGAATTTCCAATTACACAGAAAACACTGATACCGGCAACTGCATTGTATAACATACTCGGTTCATTTATTTAGATAAATATAACTCAAACGTGATACAACTTTTTAATTATAGAAGTATAATAAAGTCTTTGTTGCTGCAATCCTGCAGTTGGAATTTCAAGTTCATTCCCACTGGGATTTTCCAGCTACTGTTGAGGTGCACTGGCACATGATTTAGCTGCTACTTTCCTTAAAAGAAATTGTACAAGGATTTTACCAGTTGGAAAATAAAACAATATTGAGAGATCATATTTATTTTTCCTCACAGCAAGACTTCAATCTTTTTCTCACCCACCAGTCTCACGTAACCCAAAACCATCTTTCTTGCCTTCCCCACATCATGTGAAAACCAGCAGAATCTGATTTTGTTGGTAGTCTCCAAATCCCAGTTCAAAAGCATCCAGACAGTACTCTCACAATCGAAGGTAAAGTTTCCATATTGTTGTGTACACATATACATACACAAATCCTTTTTTTGATACTTAGAAACAGTTATCAACAGTTAAGTCTAACATTTAAATTCAACATTTCCCGAAGTTATATGCACAGAATTTTCACTGAAGGCTGTAGGTCTGCTGTGCGTCCTTCACTGAAAGGGTTATAAAGAGAGACCGTGGATCCTTTCTGTTCTTGCGGACTGTTATCTTTCCTTTCAGGGCTTCTCCTGCAAAAGTAATACAGGAATTACTATGCTTACATTACTGAATCATGCACAGTAACAACAAAAATGCATTATGTACCCTTACGTTGCATGAAAAGCTGTTCCCAATTAATCAGAATTAGACAAGTCTGCAAAGGTTTCCTTTATGTTTTCAAAGCTCTAAGCAATGGTCTTGACAACAACCCTAAATCAAACTAACTGCAGTTAAACCTGGTGAGGTGCTGAGGGATGTCTGATGCTCAGATGACCCTCCCAAAGAGCTGGTATGCCAATTATTTTACCTAAGATTGGAGAAGAACACTGTATTCCTTGGATACATTAACCTCTCTTTGTATCTGTTTGTCCTGGTTTTGGCTGGGATAGAGATAGTTTTCTTCCTAGTAGCTGTGAGCTTGCTTTTGTTTTTTTTCTTCCTAGTGCTGTTTTGGCTTTAGGATGAGAATAATGTTGATTACACACTGATGTTTTAGTTGTTGATGAGCAGTGCTTACACATAGTCAAGGCCTTTTCTGCTTCTCATACCCAAAGGGATATTCCAGACCATATGACATCCTGCTGAACAAAAAAAACTGGGGGGAGTTGGCTGGGGGAGCACGGCCGCTGCTCAGGAACCAGCTGGGCATCGGTCAGCGGGTGGTGAGCAATTGCATTGGGCATCATGTGTTTTGTATATTCTTTTATCATTATTTTCCCATCCTTTTCTGTTCTATTAAATTGTCTATATCTCAGCCCAGGAGTTTTACCTTTTTTCCGATTCTCTCCCCCACTCCACTGTGGGGCGGGAGGGAGCGAATGGCTGCGTGGTGTTTATTTGCCTGCTGGGTTAAACCACAACACTGGTTGAGTTGGACCTGCACGTCACTACAAGGCACTTCCAGGCACATACAAGTCTCAGCTGGACAGGTACGAAGTGTCATTGTACTATTTCACCCCAGTCCCCAGCTTCAAATAGCAACTTGTTTTCTCATGAAATTATATACAACGTCTTTAAATTCTTTAATATAATTTCCATCCATAAAGCAAATTATTAGCAGTAATAAAACAGTATAAAAAAGCTAAATTGCTCGTCCACAAAACTTAATATTACATTATGCCTTTGCTGAGCTCCCTAATTTAAATGCATCATCACTGTCAACTTTGAGTAAAACCAAGTAACCACAAAAACGTATTCCACTTCCTACTGCGTATGCCATGTGGTTTGTATTTGCACTGCATTTAATTTAAACTCTAATTTGGTAATGTTATCTGGCAGGAAACATTAACAGGGAAATCTTCACGGCATTTCAAGTATATACATAATTAATAGCAAGTTTTGGTTTATGAACTGTCAGGCTTTCTTGACCATAACACTTGGCATACGTGTGCTTCAGCTAAAACCAGAGACAATGCTTTGACACAGAAGGAAAGAGCTGGGAGACATCTAGAGAGGCACAACTCTTACTTTTGGTATTACTAAATTTAAGTAAAAGCTTTTGTCCTAGAGAAATTCCAGGCCTCGATATTTCTGTTTAACATTCTGTCCTAGCGTGCACTGATCAAGCCTGGTTCCATCCCAACAGCAGCTACAGTTCCACGGCACATCAACTTCTTCCACATTTATTCTTCACATCATTCAAAGGTGTGTTCTAGCTTTTAAAAGCATTTTCAGATTCTGAAATAAATACGGAGAAAAATTAAACCTGCTATGCTGGTTTAAGAACTTGTGCATACTTTCTATGAGGAGATGTTTTACTTTTCACACACAAAATAGGAGGTTATTTGTGGATCTGTAAGCCCAATTTCATGATCTAACAGTCCATTCATGATTCATGAGTCTAGCTCATGATCTAACAGCAGCTAGTCTAAAAGGTCAGTTACAGCTCAAACTTTTATGCAACTTTTAAGTCCCTGCAAAAGCTCTGGAATGACAAATTCTGTTCCTATAGCCTGTCTCTGGCTTGATGCCCAACATATACATTGCTTTCTTTTTATCTTTAGGAAACTACACACTCAAGTGAATATTCTAATATCTGAAGGAAAACCAAATCCAAAAATTCAGATGTTGCCTCATATTGCAAGGAAATGTTACCTATACGGGCTTTTCAGTCTTGTTTTTAATAAGCTTACCGAGCAGATAGCTCTTAATTTCACTTTGCTTTTGGGAAGATTGTTGCTTGCGGTTAATAGAAAAAACTGATCTCAATTTATTTTCAGTCCTTAGTAAGAGCTGCAATTTAAGTCATATTTGTAAATATTTAGGAAGCCCATTACTGAGCCACTTCATACCATCATTTTGAAACCACAAGAACTACATCTAAGCAGATGATTCTACTAAACACATCAAAGGAGGGCACGATCTCAAGATCTACAACACTAAGTTCTCTGCTACTCTTCCATTAGGCCTCCCTTGCCCCATTCACCTTCATCCCCCACACCAGCCACCTCCACTGTTAGTACTTCTCTATCCCACCGGATCCAAACTATTTCCCAGTTGTTCATTACTGTTAGTAGTTTGAAAGCCATTCTTTATATTCTCTTAAAAAGGTGAAATATACAATATTCTTATTGAAAAAATGAAATCAAATAGCAATTTGATAATAGCAAGTTTAAAATTCAGTAAGAATTTTAGAGTTCTCCATTTGGCACTATTCTTGGATGCATCTTCAAACAGTCAACTGACACAAGTTCCACATCATATAAAATAAATGCAGAATATTGTAAAAAGCTGTAGTATAAACACCAAAGAAAGCTTTTCAACAAAAATTACTATAGTACCAATACTGTACAGTAGATTAAAAAAAATATATGTATTCTTTGATAGTTTTTTCCCCCAATAATTTAATGGTTAGTTGGAGATTCCACTTCAATTCCTGTTCAGTTTTATTATTAGGACACAAATGACTGACACAATACAATGCGATTTGCTAAGAACTGTGGAAATGATTTCACAGATTATTTAAAACAGATTGGCCAGGTAGAAGGAAAAAGTAAAGAAACAAGGGCATTATAGCTTCTCTCCAGCTAGGAAGTTTAATGTACTTTGAACATACAGATTTTCAGAACTGCTAAAAAATGAACTATTTGATATATTTTAACCTCCTATAATAGCACTTTTTAAAACATTCAGTAAGACTCAAGAGCCTCTGAGAACTAAAATTCCATGATTTAAATTAATCCGTACTTCAGTCTTACCATTTAAAACATTAATACAAGGCAAAACAATAAATAAAAATTTAAATATAATTTCATAAGTGGTAGCTGACTTCATAGAACAGAACCCTCAGTTTCTGTTTGTAAAGGCAGTTAATGAAACAAAGCAGTCCATTTTTCTCAGCTATTTCTTATGCAGTAACCACATTAAATCTGCCTTTCTAAACAGTCTTTTCTGAGGGCCGAAGCAAACAACAGCAGTGCAACCAAGTAACAGCAAGGCAGTTCTGAACAATTAATCAATGTCATGTAGATAGAAAATGACTGATGTTTTTTCACCATTCTGCTGTCCTGTGAGCTGCCTGGAGGAAGCCGTCTCTGGGACTCAGCTGCATCACCTTGCTCTTATCACGCTCAGTTGAATGCAAGTAAAACGCACAGTGCCACTGCAGTTTGATTAGGACAAAACTGAATCCATTACTATCCCCTCCCTGCATTTTTATTGTCCCTTGGGGAGTCCTGAAATTGTCCCCAAAAAGAAAAGAATTCAGCAGAAGTGCTGCACAAGCTTGCTAGCACAGGAAAAAAAAAAAGCATCCCTACGTTCACACTGACCTGCTGCCAAATAATACACGTCTGATTACGTGCTCTGCAGTACACCCTATACATATGCTCTGAACACCCAAAAGAGTTTATTTTTACCATCAGTGAAACCGCAAGCAATCGTATCTTTGACTTATGTTTGTGCAATACAATCATACATGGGGCAAGCCTGCAGTTTGTGAGCGAAGATAACTCTCAGTACAAGAGCCCTATCAGTAAGTGTTTAGGCCAACAAAACATATTTTTTTCAGTCTATAACTTGATTAATCTGAAAGGATTTGACAGAACCCAAAGATTCCATGAAGTCTCCTGCATACATAGCCATAACATCTACTTAAAGGTCACAACAATCCGCAGCAATGAACCTGTAATGTGAAGAACTACTCTGCCTTTCAATACAACTTCGTGTTCCCTCCCTCTTTGATTACGCAAGAGACGGAAAGAGTCACTGAAGGTAGCCAGCAATCAGGACCTTTCAGGTTTCCTTCTTTTCTTCCTGTGGAAGAGCTTTATGAAGCTAACAGCGAGACAAGTAAGAGCGTGGTACTCAAAGCATTCTTTATTCTGCCCCCATTAAAATTCAAGAACATTACAAAAAAATCTAGCTGGAATTGTTTCCAAGACAGCTGCTAGAAAACTGCAGCAGATTTGGGCTAAAGACACCTTAACTACCGAACTGCTGTTGAGAACTATCTTTAGAAATCCCCTACAGTGCAATATCCACAAGCTTCTAAGTGGTAGCCATACCTGCCTTCACGGTTACGCAACAGCAAGCTTTGACACCGCTCTTCACAAAAAGGTTGTCCTCACTTGAGGCCGACAATTTAAACATTATCTAGTTTTCTACTCCAGTTTAGACTAACTGAACCCACTGCCTCATGCAACACTGAGGTCTAGCACGCAACTGAAAAAAAACAAACCCCAAGTCTCAAAAGCATTGCTCCAGAAGAGTTGGCTAGACAGTAGTTTCCATATACCATTTATCGTCTGAAAACAAAAATGAACAATGAAGGACAGACACCGTTTGTGGTGGGACCAAGGGCATTTCCCTTAAACTCAAAAATTACCCTTTATTCTCCCCTTCATTTCCTTAAGCTGTGGGCACCTGCAGCTGTACCTAGCCTGCCACATTCCTATTTGGCCACGTCTCTCACTGAATCCCCAACACAATGAGATCCAACGAGTGGTTTCTGTACTGAACAGTAACCATTGCCTTTTTATATTACGCATCTGATCCATGACACCCCTTCTTCCACCAGCTGGTTAGTTGTATAAACTAAACAGCCATTTGCCAACTCTTTCCTGTTACATTATGGTTTGGCATCTGAAACTATGTTGAGCTTTGATCTTATCCTTTCATGCCCTGAGTACGTTCTCTGAAGAGTTTTTGTACCAAATTGGCATGTTTCAACTCCCCAAGACAAACTATGAACTGAGCTGCTGCAAAGAAGTCTACACAGCCAGCTGAGTAAGGTAAGAGAGCCTTATATAGCTGCCTAATATGATGTGCCACAGGGAACAGTGAAGTCCTCCAAAACACATAGCTGCAGTAGCCAAACTCACACACCTAGAACTAGTCTTAATTCACTACTTCTTTTAATAGAGATCCCAGTCTGTATAGCCTTCCCCCAATCTTTCTCTCTCAACATTTGCGAGAATTCTGAGACAATGAGACTTGCCGTACGAGCCATAGCCCCTTGCAGTTGCAGAACTTGCCAAGGGAGCCACACAGAATGACCCAAGAAATCCATCCAAGTTTTCCTGTCTAGATACAGAACTTCTAGTATCTTTCTATGAGATACAACAGCCATGGGAAGAGATTGTCTCCATTTACTACCCAAAATACACACTTACAGATGTTTCTGAAAAGTCAGCAGGATGATTTTAAGCAGCAGATTTCAAAAGATACAGCATAAAACATGCAAGATTTAGTGTGACCTCAAAATTCAAGCTTTAACAATTACTAGATTTTAAAAACAAATGTCATTTTTGGAGGTGTCACTTGTAAGTAAACAAGTGACAGTGTTCTACAGACACCATGTTGCAGCTGTAGACAGGCAAAACAGACACTAAAATCTCAATTAGGAACCAAATTATCCAACTGGGATGCACAATATTGAAGTATTTCAGTATAAGATCAAAACATTCAGACAGATTAATTGTGCCAGTGCTGTTCTACTTTTAATAAAACTCTGTAATAGACAAATTAACATTTTTCAGTATGTAAATTTACAAACGGCTACCCAATTACGGAGACTGGGGAGTTAAAGATAATCACGGATTTCACAGGGGCTTAGCCACGTGAGTTCTACTTCAGTTTTCCTGGGCTGGCCCCTTTTAGCACCATAGGAAAACAAATCAAGGTTTTATTTCCACTGCAAGGCAACATCACGAACACAAAATGCCGACAATATGCTGTTTTATTGCTAATAGAATTTGCTTGCATACAGATCTGGGTTTTAACTTAATGCACTGTTAACTGAAAAAAATTCTGTGAGCCCTTTAAAATAATTTTTGTAAGCATTTTATTTATTCAGTAAATGCTTGAGACAATCAAATGAGAATGATATTCTGTATACAATTTTTTGTTTATGAAACTTAGCAGGAATATTTCAGAGAAAGGAAAAGACTTATGTTTGGACCATTAATGAGAAAAAGATACTGCTTTGGCATCTCAATTTCAATTTTCAAAATAAAGACATTTTCAAGCTATTAAAAGGACTGCTAAGTGAAGCTTTGTACTCTGTAGGGAGTCTATAATCCAACAGCCTTTTGTCTGAGAAAGCCCAGTTTTTCTGGCAATAAAATATCATCTGGCTTCTTTCTGCAGTTTCTTTAATTTTACTGCACGCTAAGCAGGCAAAGCATATCCAACATGCTGACGCTCTTTTGTTTTACTTCATTGTGCATCAGCTTCAAGTCTCTCGTCACAGTCTGTGAGGAGGAAAACTAGCTTTTCAGAATATGTGAGTAAAAGACTATCCTCCACTCAGACATTAAATCTAAACCAAATCAACGGAAATTATCCATTAAAACTATATATAAAGCTACCTACCATAGCTAGGTATCAAGCTGAAATTCAGTGGTAAATCAGAAGTATTAATTAGGAACAGCTTTTATTGCCTGACTTGCCAGATCTTTGGACGCAGATTAAACCTCTCCTGCTTCACCTCGGAGAATCTGCAAGCATTGCACACCTAGCGCAGGCTGCGGCAGGAACAGCGAAGGAGGGAGGATTAGTTGCAAGCCCTCTCCTTTGGCTTGTAATGGGTTGATTCTGTTGTCATCAGAATACAGATGAAAACATTCAGTCTTTTTTATGGCTGAGAAAGTGGATCTGTCTTTACAGCAAATAACCTGGCATCAAAGAGCTGAGAAAATTAGCTAGTTCACACTGCAGAACACAACAATTTTACCATGGCATAAAAGCAGCCTTTTTGTGTTAAATACCTGAGAGGTTCAGATACCTGTAAAGCTCAACCTCTTTTACAGAGCAAATCCAAATACAGTCAGTGCTTTATAACCACTTTAGGCATATCCCCAAAAGCTATAAAGCACACGGTAGAGACTTTAAGTCAGCCTTACAATTCTACTCAGAATTAGAAATCTGAGGGAACCGTTTTTCTTTACTGGGGGAAAAAAACAAAACCAAACAACACTGCCTTGTCTGAAAGATGCTTTCAAAACAGGAAAACATTTAAAATGCATTTTATACCACCAAATTCCTCTTTCACAACCTATTAAAATACTGAAAGCAAATGCTACCATCGGTACACTGGTCAGATTGTTTCAAGACTCAAATCATATTATTTCTATTTATTTTCCATTATTTACTAAGGAAAGAGCTTGTCCTGACTCAAACAATACATTTAGTCACAAGCAGGTTGTCTTCGTTGTGTCTCCCAGTGCCACATATACATTTCTTATTGTAAGAATTTATACAGAGGATTGATTAATATTGGTAACCAGAGATGGACATAAAGGCTGATGCCTTCCAATAATGCAAATGTGTTTAATTTAATAGTCACTTTTTTTTTCTCCAGTTAACTTGCATTGAGAAAAACCCATTTAAAGACAAAAAAAAAGTCCCCAAATGCTAAGTACACTTGGAGTGGAGTTCAGTTCAACATGCCAGGCAGACACAAGGCATGGTAACATGGTAACAAGCAGTGCTAAGTCATTAACAAGTGACAGATGAGAAACAGCTGTTAGTGCAACTTCACAAAAGTGCAAAAGGAGTTTGAGCAGTTTGTTTAATTGGTAAAATGGAAAGTGAGAGACTGAATAAATCAAAGAACCACAAGTTACCAAGATGAATATACAAATTACTGTTTTTACAAAAAAAAACCCCAAACAAAACAATATGAAAAAAGTGGAAGACAGGGAAATCTGTAGTTATAGTAACATGTCTGGAGGAAAAAAGATTTTTGGAACAATGAAGGAGAAGAATTAGAGAGAAGGGTTTTGCAAAAAAAAAAAAAAAATATGACCTAAATTAAGCAACATTCCTATGTAAGTATCAGGAAACACCTTCTGCCCTGATGGGCTTATGTCATCCACAAACAACAACATCCCACAGAAATTAATGCTAGGATTACAAAGGAAAAGGAAATTGCATCAAGGATTTTGCTCAGAACCTTCTCTAAGACTAGAAATAACAGGTAGAGAATCCTAGATTGAAGTGATCATTTTATATAATATATAAAAACAGACAGAATAGGTAAAAGGATGGGAAAGGGGAGCTCAAATAATTATGAAGAGAAGGAGACAGGTAGAAAGAAGAGAGAAGCATAGATGTAACAAGGTTTGCCATGGGAATAATTTTAAGCAATATGAGCAAATAAAGAGAAAAGACGAGTTGCAGCAAAAGTGACCTTACAAGGTCAACTAGGTTGTGCTTCAAAGCGCACTGTTTCTGCAGTTGTCTTCAGAAAGTCACCGCACCTAGACTAGAATTCTAGAGCAAGGCACACCTCCCAGTAATTTCAGACATTTGGTAAATGTCAAATGCTCTATGTAATATTAAATAACGTGCATATTCTAACAAATGTCATTGCACTTAAAATTTCAGTTCACACTCCATGACACTGAAATTTAATGAGTTTCAGCAAGGAGACGTTAGCCAGCCTTCTCTAAAAAGACAAACTTGAACAGAACACAAGCGAAGTACCAATGCATATGTGCATCCCAAGAGCTGACGGGACCTAAGAATACGCAAATAAAAATTATTTAAGAATATAAAGTCAAAGCATGAAAGACAGAAATGATTTGTCAAGTAACATAGACCATAGTGCCTTTAGGAAAGGAACTTCTAGTAAAAAGTTGTCATGGCTGATAGCTGGAAGATGCAACTGCAAAAGCGGTTTAATTGAGCGCAGAGGCAGCTTTCACCATTGACATTCATAATTAGGTCTGTTAAGAGAGACAATATTCCATCTCCAAATACCTCTAAGCCTCTTGACCTCAGTTTCTTTTGCAGCATCCACATAAATTTTTATATGTTTTTCCCCCTTATATCTGGTCTATTTATAAACTGTTCAGGTTGGGGCTATGTATTACCATGAGTTTATTAACCAACCGGCAGAAGAGAGCCCTATTCCAACGTTCCTCCCTTGGTCCTGCTAGTCTGTAAAGAAAAATGTCCCTCAAAGACAACTAATTACCATTGGGTAAGAGTTCAGCAGCAGTGAGTTAAGTGGACAAAAATAAAAAATAATTAACCGGCATAAAAATATAACTACTTGATTTCCTTTGTTTATAAAAAGACTAGTAGAGTCCAAAAGAAAGTGCAGCTCTACAGAAATAAGAGGGCAAGACTTATAATTCTTGCCCTGTTGTATGTCCATCCTCTTGCATGACTATCCTGTCACAGTCACAGGCGTATTTCTCTGGCTATAAAGCAAGGAATATTCAACTACTTTCATAGAAATGTTTTTTTTTTCCAAGACTTACCAAGTAGAACTAAATAAAACCACTAACAAACGTCATTTTAGTCTTCAAAACCACACTTAACCTGAATTTTGGATTATCTCTGATGACAACAAAAGCCTTTTCCCCTGCATCAGATTCAAGGTGAAATGTATTACTGTACTTACCCATTTTATAAAAATTTACAGTGTATCAAAATAACATCTTCTGTACTTCAATGGATCAAGTTCATGGCTGTGAGTTGTTTGAAACTATTTTCAGTTTACAGAGGAATCCCACAGTGCCAGGTACAACATATTCATGATTCATTTAAAAAACACAGCATAGTGTGGCAGTGCTACAAAATATCCTGTGCAATCACTTGACAGGTATGATACTTAGGAATATTAGTAATGTTAAAATTAACATTAATAGCAGTTCTCTGGTCTTACCTTTTTCTGCCTCAAATTTTTTGATACACAAGTTATCATAAAAATTACAGGATGAAGTATGTATAAGACACATGCCCACTACATTTACATATGCAGATATATGTATTTTTACATGAATTTTCTATTATATAGGGAGCTATTTTCCAGTGCTTTCCTTAGACAAAAAATGCATTTAACAGCAGCTGAAAGATTTATTTACTAGTTCTTTTTAAACACTCGCTTAATTCTTGAAGTATTTAAGATTTAAATGCAATGATAACAGCAGAGTAACACAATCATTGTTGCACCACAACTGAATTTAAATATACCTGCTTCTACCGCAATTGGTTTCTCCAGGAGAAAAACTGTCTGTTTCCAGTGTGTTTTGGTACACTGGGGACCAGTTGAAAACAAGACCTGCAATGGAAGAGTTCAAGAGTTTGATTAAGAACAACATATTTGATATCACATTACATCAATCAATTACCAAACACACATGCACATGAAGTGTTTGCTACAGCAAAAAAAACTCACTGCCAAACACCTTGAGGCAGAATAAAGAACAAAACCACCCTGATCTCTCAAAGACATTTTTTAAATGCATAACACCAAGTACTCACCTTGTTGTGACAGTTCTTCTCAAAAAATATATCAAAATAACCAGCAACTGCCTATAAAAAAAAAAGAAAATGCAACTACGATAAAGGAATAATAGTGACACAAGAAAAAGTATATCATTAATATATGTGTTTATTGGTGTTTCTACTCCTTTTCAAGCCTTTAATAAGAGGAACAAGCATAGGTTTATGCCTTCAAGCATACTAGAAGTCCTGAAACAAAAAACAAGCTGTCAGCACAACTCCTTTATTCTGAGAATATTCAGCCCACTATAACTGCATTTTAGTATATATCGAATTTCAGTCCAAGTTTCCAAAATAACCTGCACATCCTAACTGCAACGAGAATTACATGGGAGACAACAGCCTTTCAGACGTGCAAACCCACAAGCATAAAGTTCGGTCCCTGTCCTCTACAGCTGCCATGACCCTCGTCAAATACACACACGATACGAGGGATTCCGCGTGACGCGTTTGCTCTTTGCGTAGCTTAACGCTATTTTGCACAAAAGCTCCGTGTGAACAGAGGCAGAGCATAAACAGGCAAGGAATATTTTTCTCCCTCTACTACACACACCGCTAAGGAAGAAGATTCACAAATGCCTCATTGCTGGCTTTTTCAGCAGTTAATCATTCCTAATAGTAACCATCATAGGATTCCTCAGAACGCTTCTTCTGTCCCTCCTGCCATCCTACTTCCAACCTCACAGAGCATCTCTCTTCAGCACATAATTCATTAGTGGGGCTTTTCTTCCAGCTTGAAAAGGAAAAGAAATAAAAAATATCTGCACACAGAACAGTATACAGACGCTATTAGTTACTCAGTCTTTTAATACCAGCCTGCTTTTTTTGATGAAAAAGCTGTGTGAGAATCCCCGAAATTCAAAGAATTCGAATAAAGAACTGGAATATGCTAATAAAAGACCATCCACTCCACAGTTTCACCTCTGAAATCCTGTCCATGCTCACCTTTATTCGCTTTCTACTGTCTCCTATGAAAAGGCTAAAGCAAATCAGACTGTGGGCTCAAGGCCATTATGCTTTTCTATTCTATGTCAGCCTGGAGAAATGACCCAGAATAGAGCTTTTAAGTAACTACAGCAGCTGGGGACTCTGTCCTTGTGGAAGCAGGAAGGGATTCTCCCGATGTCAGCTATAGTACATTCAAACAGGATAAGTGCCCATTCAGTGATGGCAAGATGGTTGCATGAAAACTCACTGCAAATGACTGATTATAGCCTTCCTCTCACAGCAGCAGTGGTTTTCTCCTGCTCTTATGTCTAGGAAACTGGTTGCTATAAATAGTTACAAAGGACAAGTTCTGTAGCATGCCCTTCATATTGACTCAGAGAGAGACTGTGAAGGGAAAAAAACAAGTCAAATGGGGGTTGGACTAGATGACCTCTAGGGGTCCCTTCCAACCCAAAACATTCTATGATTCTGTGCTTACAAAATTAAGGTAACAAACTGAATGGCCTAGATCTTTGTCATTATGAAAGAAGTTATCTGAATAATAGCTAAACCTTTCCAGTATTTTTCCTCTCTAGTCTAAATCCAGAACAGATTTCACTACCGTTGTGAAGAATACAATGTGTTAAAGCAAGTAAGCCTGCATTAAAGCACCCATGTTAGCTTTTCAACTAAGGGCACTCCAGAGAAGCCTGGCGAGTTCCAAATTCCAGGCAAAATATTCTTTAAAAAAAAAAAAAACCAAGAAGATACTGAGGAGCTTTGTGACAAATGAGCACCAGATGTTGGAAACGGTGACTCTTCCATCCCTTAAGTAAAGCCCTATCACTCAACACTGAGAATCTCATTCCCAAGTGAATTACAGCCTTGTCTCCAACATGCCTTTTTGAGTAAAGATTGTGAAGGTTTTGACAAAGTTTTATTGACCCATCAGACTACTTTTTATTGATGCACAATCTTTGTGGATATTAGTCAGAGATCTACTAAGTCATAAAGATACTTTTCAATCATCAGGTCAATACTGATGATATGCTTACAAATAAGACCTAGGATACGATTACTGAAGAAAGGAAAACAATGTTGCAACAACAAAAATACATAAAGGATTCAGGGGAAAAAAATTGGCTTCCAGAGAAAATGAGACCAGAAAAGCTAAAAGCTCCAAGCAGACATACCATGGTTAAGGTGGATGCAATTATCTATACACTTGGTAGCAAGAATTAACAGAAACATCCTATGTGCTACCCTGAGAAAACATCCCCAGATTAGCATTTTTTGGGGATCAAGTTCAGGCTGAAAAGAAACTGCAGTTACAACCAAAGAAACCGTTCCCTGCTTTTTGCTGCCTCCTGTGCTCAGGGAAACAGGATTTGTACACCCTCTGTTAACAATCAGGATAAATGGCCACCTTATTCCTTACAATACCAACTGTTTCCCTGTCTGAAACAACCTGAAACACTGACTTAGCCTATTTAAATCAAGAGACAGTAACAGAAATTACTACACAAAGACCACCTTATGCAGAGCTCTAAGAATTATAGAGTTCAAGAGTTCAAGGGATTACAGAGATAACAGTGCTACATTGATCCCTTAAATTCTTTTTGTTACGTTCTATAATGCATATATGCCCTTCAATATTGATACCAAAATAACTACTGAGCCAAAAGAAAAAATATAGAAAAATATTTTAACAAAATAAATTCCTCAAGTCCCTAAGGATAAGCTCCTGCAAACAGTTTCAGGCATTCCCCAAAATTCATCAAAATTTGGGCAGTCACAACTGGGCAGAGGGGGCACCCCAAAACCAAAACACACACTCTCTGGTGAGCAATGTCGGCAGGCAACCCCAGTCCTGCATAGCTGAACAGAAATTATATGCTTCAAGTTAAACACGTACAGGAGAGAGCTTGAATGATGTTTTGAAAACTAACTCTGAGAGCACATATTGCAATTGAAAAATCTAATTAATATCTTTTACTAATGCATTTTCAAACTGGTTTTGAGCCAACTAAAAAACCCAAACACATACACACACACTTGGTTTGACAATTTCTCTTTGTGAAATTGGTTATGACTACACAATTTGTTTTTAATAAAAATTTTTAGGCAACCTGCTATCATTTACTAATAGTGTGTTTAATCTCCAGATAGAAACCTCTCCCCTTGAATTTTATATCTTTGGGACAATAAAAAGTGTCACACCAAACCCAGTAGTTACTGACCAGCTGCAAAATTTGTTTAATATTCACTACGGCAGCTATTCTACAAGCCAATTACAGCTGAGGAAATATAGAAAGTAAAAATGCACAGGTTAAATAAATCTCATTTAGATGCACATAGCCTGTGGTTTACCCTGTAAAAGAAGAAACCTAAACAATAGTTTTTAAACCTGCTATTCAACAGAAATACAGATTTTTGCATATATCTAAGTAATAAACCTAAGATCAAGCCCATCCTAAAGCCTCCCAGTAACTCCAGTCTAAATTAACGACCTTCTTCCTTTCTTCTTTTTGATTTCACATAGAAGATTTCATGTGCCAGTTTGCATGTATTCCCCTGCCAATAACATAGCACTTCAAAAGGCATTCAATTTATCCAAATTATACATTATTTTCATAATGTAAATTGAGTTTTATTTCTGAACAGATACATTATAGACATTATTAATTTTACCAGCGCTTCCCAAGAAAAGGGTTGTTCTGTATGGTCCTCTATAGAATATGCACATTGATATGCCCATCCAAACACTATGTTATACTTAAATTTTAAATATACTGCTACCTTTCTGAGATCTTTCTGCTTTTGAGCTGTTTTGTTATATTTGATCTGCCCAAGGGCTAAGGGATCTCAAGCCAGCTGCACAGATATCCACAGACTCATTAAAATGAGCACACCTGGCCTCTCTAAAACTCACCACACAATTTTGTAGAACAAGAAAAGCAGTCAATGAGGACAGTCACAACGAGCTTCAAGGCTGAGATGGTCCCGGGGCTGTATTAAACTTTCAATTGGTGAATAGTTAGGTACTGATACGATTTTCTCTGTTCTTTAACAATTCATACCCCCCTTTCCAATACATCTGTACATGAAACTGATGATTCAATTAAAAGTTTTATCCAAATAAATACAGTGGGCTTCTATGCTAAAATACAGGGAGGGCATGCAGGATCTCAGCGCAGCTCTAAGACCTTTTTGTAGAAAGCAAGCAAGGAAGGAACCCAAAGGGAAGCCTCAGATTTGCAGTTAATCCAGAAAACCTTAGTCTCAAGAGTGGATGATGATTTAATGATTTTGTCATACCAGAAAAGAAGCTGACAGCTTCTTACAACCACTCAAGCTTTGGTTTAAGCAATCCAGGAATCCAAAGAATAAACCATTATAACCTTGCTATGATGGCCTGGTTTTAGTCATCTAGCACAGAATAAGTACAAGTGTTAACAATTCCTACCATGACATTTTAAATCCAGAGTGCAGCTTTTTTAATTACAGCTCAAGTTTAGAAATATTTTCATGTTCAAAGAAGTCAGCTCTTCTAGGAGCAGTCAAAACATTTAATTTTCAAAAAATTGGTCAACGACACTGCATCTTTAATACAGAAATAAAGTTTTCTTTGCCATGCCAAAGGCTTTGCTAAAGCCTTTGACAATTTCCCACAGCATTCTGGAGAAACTGGCTGCTCATAGCTTGGATGGACATACTCTTCACTGGGTAAAAAGCTGGCTGGATGGCCAGGCCTGAAGAGTTGTGGTGAATGGAGTTAAACCCAATTGGCAGGCAGTCTCAAGTGGTGTTCCTCAGGGCTCAGTGTTAGGGTCAGATCTGTTGAATGTCTCTATCAATTATCTGGACCAGAGAATTGAGTGCACCCTCAGTA
>BOSO01021327.1:0-13813 GCA_018403395.1 Gorsachius goisagi | reverse complement strand
TCCTCCACCACCTGGGTCAAAAAGTTATCGTTGATGTTCCATAACTGATTATTTGAGAGCTTTTAGTATTTCAGTGCAAAACCCTGTTAGCAGTGGTTTAAATCAACCTGTTTTCATTTGCATTGTGTAGAAGAAAGAGCACTCACAGGGTGAGTTATCACATGTCATGTTCCCTGTCACAGGGGGAATTGAGATACAGTTGAGAGAGCATGCCTAAAAGAGAGGAAGTGACAGCTGATTAGGCTCTTAGGAAAAATGTCAACCTTATCTAAAAATTATTTGAATATGCAAAGTCCCATCTCCCAGTGGGACCTGCTCACAGACTGCATCTGCAGCTAAGCACAGGACCTGCCCCTCTGAGTTATGTTAGTGGTATAAAGACCTCACTGAAGGACTTTGGAAATTGGATCCCATGTGGCAGTACAATGTCTACACATTGTACAGACCACCCTTGTAATGTCTTCCTAGAGCAATATTTCATCATATAGTTGCATTTTTGTGTTGCAAACAGCCAAAGCACCGTTTTAATCCATTTGGGGCTTCCTGGTGGCAGTAGATCGTGGCATGTGGAAGTTATTACAAACTGTCCATATTTCCTTCAATCGATCAGGAGGCCTGCTTCATCTGATCATGAGCCACCTGGTGGCAGTAGTTCCAAATTTAGCATTTCAGTTCCTATTCAGCACATCACCATGGTAGTGTGGCTGCATTTGTTAACTGAAGGCAGGGTGGCATGCTTGTGTCCCCCACATGGGATCTGGCCTCAGGACAAGATAATTTACTATTTCCACCAGAATGGAATTTTGTAAACTAAAACTAAAAAAATCTATCAGAAGGATATTATTAGTTGCAGTTTCCTGTACTGTAATATACAGCAACTGCTGTAATTTAATTATTCGCAGAATTTTTGCTTTTCAGAACAGAATAATGTGGGCAAATTTAAGAATCAATTCTGTAGGTTTTTTGTCATCAAAGAAGTTTGATTTTTTTTTAATTCACTTGCAACTGTCTGTATATTACTTGATTTTGAAAATAATATTCATTACTTAGGGATTAAACCTAAAGAGGTTTGCAGGTGACTGGTAGCTTTTTGCTCACGAATCTAACTCTAGAAACATTAAGCACAAGTGGAACCTCTGTGGGCAGAGAAACTGCCACTTAAAGCAAATTATAATGAAAAATTGAAATATTATTTTACGTACTTATACTATAAAATAATATAATTATAAATATTAATAACCGTATACAATAAATCAAGTTGTTTAGGTCTGCTGTAGCCAATGGGCAAAGTTTTTGTTGTCACTTTTACATTCATTGCTATGTATTGGGGATGCCTGGCACTTGCAGAAACTCAAAATATATACGTGTATACACTAAAGCAGCTGGGATGCTGGGCAGATGCCGGACTTTTCACCCCTTGACCTACAAAATCTTACCTTCTGGAAGAACAAATAGAAGGACGTACAAACCAAACAGTCAAATCTCTGCTTTCTGAAAAAGGCAAGATTCATAATATCTCAGACAGCGGAAAAGTCTGGTCAATGTGCAATGGCAGCGGACACAGCAGAGAGACTCCCTCGCAGCTCTTCAGGGACCCAAGCATGGGTCCAGCAAGATTCATCAGCCTCCGCTCGTAACTGGTCCTAAGCAACTTTGCAGCTCTGCACACTTCTTTCCCCAGCACCCCAGGTGCTAAATGTCCTGTTATTTCAGATGCAAGATGTACCTCAGCTAGGTTCATGTTTTCATGTGGCATTGTGTCTAGTCTACTAACCTTTCTGAAACTCAGCAGCAGGTAACAGAGCCATCCATTGCAGTCCAGCAAAGGCAGAACTAATAAGCATGGCTAGGCGTGGCTGTACCTGAGATCACTCACCAAGGAGTCACTTAGCTACCTTTGTACGTGCTCCCAATTCTCAGTGCACCTGAATGTACAGCCAGTTTGAGTCCAACAGGGCTTATTGGGTAGGAACTTGCAGTGAGGAAAATCGACTGCATTTTTTCATGGCATGAGACAGCTCTGGCAGCCACATGAATAAGTTTCTCTGATAATACTAGCACATACAAGCCATCTCAGCATCCTGGCACGCATAAACTGAACCCAGGCAGATTGACCGAAGAGAACTGAAAGTGAATTGCAGTCACTAAAATATGCGTCTTATCTTAATAGGCCCAACATTTTTCCGTTTATGCTTTCCTTTTCCTTCCACCTTCACCTCATCCTTCCTTTTACAATATTTTTATGCTTCAGCAGTTTTTATTTGTATCTTATGTACTTATTTTTTAACATTTGAACTCCAAGATCGTCTTTCCCCTTCAACTCAGTTCATGCCTGATTTCCATCTGTGTATATCCAACATCTAAATGCAACATTTGTAAGTGTCACTGTCCTGCACATGCAAATTTGATAGCATATATAATTATTTTTATTCAGTGCTGAATGTAAAATATGTTGAGTTTGCCTCCTGATCTGTGAGTTTGCCTACCGATTTTGGGAAAGGAAAACATAATTAAATTAATACTGTCTAATTAGGCAACAGATGTATTTTTATTTTTATTATCTTAACTCATTTGCGAATTACCTACAATAGCTTGAACACCACCAGTTTTTATTACCTCCTGAATATTTTCTGTCTGTTAAAAGCTTTCACTAAATCCTTCTTTTCTCTTCAGCCTCCTACCCCCTTCCTACCTCATGTATAAATTTAAGGGGCTATGATATGTTGTATCCTCCCTGACTCAGACCTCTGGAACCCACTTTCCCATTCCTGCTAGGACGGGTTCACCAGGGAGCCAGCCCAGTCTGGGCTGAGAAACAACAGGCAACTCCTGCAAAGACACACCAGTGATTAGTGTTGCTGCCTTCTGTTCCCAGTCTGGTTCCAAACAACTCGTGGTTCTTCTCTGACATCAGCTGAACTGCCTCTCCCTAGTCAAGAGGTGCATCTTACTATCCTTATGTGGTACAAAATTTGTTGCATTTATCCAGCTGCCTTCAGAAGAGAGTGCCTATGCCACTTATAACAAGAAGACACTCCTCTACTGCCTCCTCTAGCTGCTGTCTTGCAAGCAATTAACGCTCAGGAGGGAAGTAGTTCACGTATGTCATCTTTCCCAATGTACAAAGCTTGTAAGAGCCTGCAGGCATCTCCCACCTGCTCAGGTGATACCTTCCTCTCACTCTGGCCGTCTGCACTAAGTCCCCAGATCAACTGCACCCCTTAAAGGAGCCACTTTTACTTTTCCTGGCAGTCTAGACAATCTCATTCCCTTTGTCCTTTGAGGTTTGTGGGGGCTGAACTGCAAATGGAAAATTCTGTAATCATTTCTTATGCCTGAAGTTTTAGGCTTGAATGGGCTATTATTTTCCAAACATGAATGCTTTTATAGTCATTTTAAAGAACTAAGTAGTATTCTGTGAAAAACTTTCCTCCTCATCAAGTAAGTCTGCCTTTAAACAAATAGTGAGTTGTTTATGAGGAACAAAAAGAAATAAACTATTGCCCTTCTATTACAGACATGTTATTGTTAAATAACGGTCAAAGGCTTCAGACAAACCAACCCTGGAAACCTTTTACAGTTGTTTTGCAATGTCCTTTCCTTTTTCTTTCAGCACAGCAGAGCAGAGATAAATCAGTCTCACCTGACTGAAACCATTTTGTCTGTTCCAGGTGCTGGCCAGCCTACGTACTGTACGGAATAACTTTGCTGCATTAACCAATTTACAAGATCGGGCACCCAGCAAGTGAGTGTCAATTTCTGGCCACTGAACTTTTCATAGTGATACTTTTAAAACGTAAATTAAGAATTACAATTAGATTGTTACAGATTTCAGTCTGTGACACCAAACCTGCATAAAACATGTGGATGAGTAATGAGTTTATTGAATATGCTATACTTGATAGCTGAGACAACAGCGCCCTTCCCTACTAATTGTCCTTACATAAACTTGGAGCGGTTTTGTGCAATTCGTATGATTTTCAATAAATTAGTCATATGTCAAAGATCATTCAAAGATGATCATTCAGGCACGGAGTCTGAGTCTTGCAAATGAACCAAAGTGAGCAGACAGCTACGCTCATTGTAAGATGCTTGCATGATCCGAACCTAGAACTCTCCCTACCTCATCCGAGATAATGACATTGCACTTACCCACAGTAGTTCATGATTATAAATGAGACATTATAAAAGCTTTTTTTTCTCCAATCGTGTTACAGCGTCAGAGTTAACATTAATATTAGTTACACTAGCAAATTTTGTAGTGGAGTAATTTCCCTCAACCAAAATGTGTGTCTCTAGAACTTAGAAGTAATTAGCATTCCAAAGGGACAGCTGCCTACCATTGTGTATGCAGTACCACTAAAGGATATTTCCAGCCTCCTTGGTTGGAACACGCAGACCCTGTGTGGCCCTTGCTTGCAGACATTCACACATACCTATGCAGCTGTGTCTGTCCAGCAATTTCTAGCTTTCTTCAGTGGGCAAAGCAGTCCTCTGAGCTGTTTGCCCTAAAGATTATTGTGAGAGGTATATGCAAAATAATGTGTGAAACGTATATGCAAAATAATAGAGTGAAAAGTAATTTTAAAAAAAAAGAAGTATTTCAGGTCAGAGAATGTGGGAAGTGTAAACCCTGTTAGAATAATGATAACTATGTATATAAATCAAACTTCAAACAAAGTATAAGCTCTAGATATGATTAGGCAGGTTTTTAATGAACTTGTAAATTCCTAAAATATTCCTCTCTGGGAGTTTCCAATCTGCAGAGACGTTTCAGGGTCAGTTGTGAATTCCCTTATACACTAGAAAGAAATACCTGTTCTAAACAACCTTTTTCTTTGGCAATGGCAGGGTATTCCAGTCCCAAATAATTTCTCAAGGAAATGTATCTTCTATTATATTGTTCAAGGATTCAGTCATCTATGAGCTTATCAGGCTTATACCTTTTTTTCTTTTCTTTTAAACAGACGATCACCAATGTGTAACCAACCATCTATTAACAAAGCAACTATAACAGGTAAGAAGAATTAATATGACTCAAATTCTTCATGTCTCACTGAAAACTGCATTTTATAATAATAGCCTCATGTTGTTTAATATCCTTATATCTGTTTTATTAGAGAGGATTTGAGTCATGTGGTGACTCAGATTGGTGACTTTTGATGTTGTATCATGTTAGCTTTCTGATTTCTGTCTTATTATCCTAGTTTTAATTCAAGTCCTTTCCCAGCTGTTTTTTTCCTTATATACCAGTGTATGACCGTGTTATGATTACCTTCATTAGTAACTTTTTGCAATGAAATGCAGTAGAAAGAACTGGTATGAGGAATGCATCGATCTTTCACTTGGGACATGGAGTTCTGTAGCTATACCAAGGCAAAGTCTTTGCGTTACAAGCCCTTAGGCAATGAGGAAGAACTTTCAAAAATTACTTTTCTGATTTAAGATGGTAAATTCTATAACTTTTGTAGATGCATAAGAGAAAAGTAATTCCTTTGTAAAAGATACCATTATTTCTACAGAAACATTAACTTGAAGACAGAACTGGCATTGTAAGTTACATGAACACTTCTGAAAATTTTACCCTGCAGAACTTTTGGTTATTATTATGGAAACTTGGTCTTGGACATCTTTATGGGAGCACACTTCATTTGACCTCATATTTTTTATATCATGTTAATCCATGTGTTCTCACACTGTGTAATTTTCCAGGTAGTTACATTCTCTGTGGTGTATTAGCAAAGTGAAAAAAGCATTTGCTTTGCCACTTGATGAAAGTATACAGATACATACTAAACAGACAATTTACCATTTAACCCAAAACCTTAACATTTCCAGAATTTTCAAAATAGCTCTTGTCTTTTTAATTCTATAATACATTTGTAACTCAAGGAAGAAATGGTACTTCAGCCCTTTTGAGGGGAAGTGTGGCTTTGACATGTTCCAATAGTTTCTGTCCTTAGGCTCTGAAATGTGTAAACTTTTTATCTAGCCTCACATGATACCCATATTTACCTCTAAAAGACCCAATCTCGGCAGTTCTGTACAATTTTTTTCGCCTAGGAACTCATCATGCAATCTGACCATTTGTATGTAGGGCTCATGAGGGAACAGAGGGTTAAATCTTTACATCTATTCTATAAACAGAGAAGCATCCTTAGTTAAGAATGTTCTGCAATCATACTTACATTCATGGTAATTAAATAAATAGGGGAGACATAAATGCTTAGATCAATTATAATCATAACCCTTTGTTAATGTATTCCTTTATGAGGTAATTTTGGGTGTTGGTTTCAAATTACTCTCCATTTCAGTTATTGATAGATGTTACACCTGCTTTTAATTGTGGGATTTGTCTCATGTAATGCAGTCATCCAGAAGTCTGTGATCTTAACTGGAGACAGAGATACTGGAAAATAGGTCTTTTTCTTTGATTCCAAGGGACTAACTTTAGGAAGCCTGTAACACAGTAAAATCCCTGACAGTAAAGGAAAAATTGACTTCCAGAAGAGAAGGCGTGAACACACAGCAGGCCTACCTTACATGCTCTCCTGCAGTTGTTTGCCTGAGGTCAGCTCTTTTCTCCAGCAGGAGAAGCTGCTCATACAGTAGGACCCAAGACGCACTCTGCTGGAAGATGCTACTGCTTTTTTAAAATTTCCCCCAATCTGAAGGTTTCCATTCAGTTAACCCTTAGAGTGCACTCTACATGTCAGAAACAATAAATCAGCTGAAGTTTTAATGTTTAGAAGGAAGGTGGTGCAGTCGGTGCTGCAATTAATCTAGAAAATGCTTCTCTGCCAAGAAATGTAAAGGAAGGCAAAGAATAGTAAGGATACATTAATCTAATTTAGTTTAATCTGATTTCTCAGAGATGCTGCTGCAACTGCTGTGCCCAAATTATGCATTGAACTGGGCGAGCTGGGGCCTGTGTGCATTGGACATACGCACCTAAAATATTTCAATGATATAGGAAAGATATTAAGCCACTATTAAGCATGAATATCGCTAGAGTTCATTTTGATTGTTGAATGGAGATTGAAGCTGGATAATATTTTGCCTGAAAGGGTTTGCCTGTTCTTAGTCATAGACTGTTTTTGATATTTTCATAGCAACAAATTTCATGACATAAGTGCAGAAGTATGCATAGGTGCTTTTTTGGGGCATATAAAATCCTAGTAAAACATGTTGCACTACAGCACTGTGCCAGGAAGGAATATATATTGAGAACAATTTTCCTGCTCTTCACAGTATAATTGAGAAGCCTTTCAGATGCTACTAAGCTTTCTGAATTCTTCTGGGGAATGTATGAAACGTAGCTTGTGCAGATCCTTCCTGCTGAAAACTCCTCCTGGTGGTACCATTCTCAGAGGCTGTGTCATGGAGTACCCAGAACAGTACAGCAGATGGGTAGAGCCCCATCACATCATCCCGATGGCTCACCTAGCAATCTCAGTGCGAACAGATCACCAGCATGACAAACTAGATGATGGGAAGGCACAGTGTCACTAAACTGTTTCAATGCTAAACCAGAAACAGACACCTCAGATGGATAGTTTATGTTGCTCAGCTTTCTGGAAGAAGCGTCTTTGGGAAGGCTTTGACTGAGGAAATGGACAATCACAGAAAGCAGAAGTGTAGCAAAAGGGAACTACTGCAGAAGATACGGGGGAAAAGAAAGGGAAAGATAAAAAAGGATTTGGTAAAGCCAAGTGACTAAAATAGCAAGAGCAAAATTCTCCCATTTACTATATTAAGAATTCACCCTGAGACATAAATGCAGGAGAAAATGCATTAGCAAATAAGTAAGAAACCGTGGAATTAAGAAGCGAAGCAGCACAGGAATCAAATGTTCAAATTCTTAGGAGCACCAGCAACCATGGTGGCCTTCAAATTTGCAGTGATTTTTCAGTGTAAATATGTAAAAGTTGATTATCAAAATATGGTCTGTTCTATTCAATATATCCACATGAATCCCTCTTGGAAACTGTGTAGAAAGAAGCTGATAAATATCAATGGCATACTTGATCTTCAGTATCAGCCAAGTATGCTACAGCATGCTGAGTGCTCCTTTTGCAGACAAATTAAGGGTAACAATGATCTGGATGAGAGGATTGAATGCACCCTCAGTAAGTTTGCAGATGACACCAAATTGGGTGGGAGTGTCGATCTGCTCGAGGGTAGGAAGGCTCTGCAGAGGGACCTGGACATGCTGGATCAATGGGCTGACGACAACTATATGAGGTGCCGGGTCCTGCACTTTGGTCACAGCAACCCCATGCAACACTACAGGCTTGGGGAAGAGTGGCTGGAAAGCTGCCTGGCAGAGAGGGGTTTGGGGGTACTGGTTGACAGCCGACTGAATATGAGCCAGCAGTGTGCCCTGGTGACCAAGAAGGCCAGTGGCATCCTGGCTTGTATCAGGAATAGTGTGGACAGCAGGACCAGGGAAGTGATCGTGCCCCTGTACTCTGCACTGCTGAGGCCGCACCTCAAAGGCTATGACCAGTTTTGGGCCCCTCCTTACAAGAAGGACATTGAGGATGTAGATGCCTATTGTGTCAAGGCTCTTTAGAGCTCCCTTATTGTCACTGTAAATAAGCAGACATGCAAATTAACTTATGTTAGATGTCTTCTTTAAAGAAAGATTAATTGCTCCCTAAGAGTATAATCTCTCTCCCAAGACTGAGACCAGCTTGGGATAACTCCCTGTTTGCTGTAGTGTCCATACATGGTGTTCTGTGCTTCAACCAGAAGAGGGGTTCCTCTCACTGAGTCACATTTTCCAGGCAGTGATATGAATGGTGTTTCATTTCAAGCTGACAGTAATTCTCTTAACACAACCAGTGAATAACGTTTCATTTTCAAAAAAATGAAACTAACTCTGACTCAAGGATTGAATTTTAACTTTTGACTGATCAAAAAGTGAGCAAGCATTAGATATCATTTGATTACTACAGTTCTATTGTCTTCATTTCTAAATCATAATAATTTGCATTAGGAAGGAACCACTCAAGGTCTTTCTTGATATGTGTCAGATATAAAACAGATAGGAGATCTCGCAATTTCTACGTCCACTGATGACAATTTGCAAACTCAGTCTGGCAGCTGCTTCTATGTGCAAAGATTCTGTGTTCAGAAGGAAGGAAGTTTGTCCAAAAGAATGAGTTTCTGAGCGTCTGAATACTACCACAACTACTGATTAACTGGCAAATCCTAGTTAACCTGAAATCACAGACACAGGGTCTGATTCATATATATATACATGTATTAGATACGACATAATACCTAATTCATAGTAATAGCTCTGAAGTGGATTTAAATGTAGATTACATAAGTGGCCCTTTATATTACAAATGCAGTGCCAAAGGACCTATAAGAGGGGTTTGTAACAAAAAAATAATCTAATTTAATCATAAAACAAATCTAAATTGCAAAATTGCACTTTTTAGAAGTTATCTACCCTTTACAGTTTTGTATCAAAACCTAAGCCAAACCTATTTCATCAGATAGAGGAAAATACATGGAATTTTTCAATAACAAAATACATTTAATTTATTAAAATACAGGAAGCATGTGGCTTAGTGTCAGGAAAACCCCATCAGATTTTGTCATGTATACAGAAACCACAGCTATAGAGAAATAAACTGTTTGCAAAGTTTATGAGGTTATAAATCTTAACTGAATTCATTTGCTAGTCCATGCTTTCATTGCTTCTTATTGGATTTGAGTTACACTCTTTACATGCATGGCTCTGCATCTTAAATCCAGCAGAAATCAATATCCTGCTAATTAAATGGAATTTCTTGAATGTTTTTCATGGACTTTATCCAAAACATTTCATTATTTGTTTTAATTAGGTTCAGGTTTCCCAATTATGTTTATGGTTGTAAAATGGGATCTACCAATCTTTTGCTAGAGAATTTTAGGGTTTTACATTGAAAGTATAATCAATCATTATTTAATAATTATTTATTAATTGATTAATTAAAGATTAGCCTCTTGTCTTTCAGTGTGATGCACTTAAACAAATATCACTATGGTAAGGTAAACATTAATACAGACTAAACTCCTTCTAAATACAAGCAGCTGGACATAACAAGAAAAAACAAAGGTTACAGATGAAAATCAGTAAGTCACATCTTATGGGAATAATAGATTATTTTAAGTATGTATATCTCTTTGTAATCGTATCTCTCACTCATACCAGTTCTGTAACTGAAAGATTTTGTTGAACAACAGGATGGAATTAAAATAGAATCAGTTCTTCTTCAATAAGAAGTAACATTCTTGATGTGCTTTAAACTGTTTGAATGTCCAGAAGGCAAAGCGTTACATAAGCCACTGACTCCTCCGGGGCCTGACTGGACTGTGCTGTGTGTCACGGCATGGAGATGTCTTTGATAATCCAAATCCCTTTTAACCTTTCCTGTGTCTGGGATCCCACCAGAGCACAGGAGGGGATAAAGTAAACATGAGAACATGCGTGGACAAAAAAAAAAGCAAAAATGCGTGCCTTCCAGAGGTTAATTCATTCAATACTGGCGTGATTGCCACTAGCTTGGGAGTGGGTATATTGGATTGAGGGGATCCTGGTGTCTATGAAAACAGAGGCTTAAAAATAAAGAATATTACATTTTTTTAACAAAAGAAAATTTGCAGTACAATACCAGTGTCACATTTTAAAATGCTAAAGACCTCAGATTTCATACCCAGATTTAGGCAGATACACGAAACATGCCCTATTCAAGACATAATTGCAGTATATGTATCACTGCTTTAGATTTAGTCAGCAGGATTACATTTATAATGAGAACTTCCCACTCTTCCTTAATTTGCCCAGTAATATATTTTTATCTTATTACAGAGAAGTATTCCTATGGTAAACTGCACTGCCAAACTTTTGGCAGAGGCGAGGTAAAATGTTCCGAAATTCTCACTTGACTTTAGTGAGTAACATTGTGGCTTTAAAGGGAGGTGTTGTTGATAAAATGGCCTTTGTTCTTTGTGCAGTATGTTGAGTGATATATAAATGTTCTGTTCTTTTTACTTTTGGCTTATACCAATACACCTATGGATATCTTGAATGAATTTAACTCATCTCAGATGATTATTTTAATTTCATGGTAAATACCACAGACACATTTTCAAGTGTGAATGTTATTTGTAGCATTTTCACATCTTTCAGTCTGTAGTAAATGTCATCTATTATCTGAGAAATTAGCAGATGTGTAGGCAGGTTAGCAGTATCCATCAGCAGTGGTTGAATTCAAGTATTAAAAGTGCCTTATACACATACATGCCACTCTACCCCAGTTTGCTTCCTAGGGGAATATGTTCAATACTCACATTTAGGACCAGCATTCTTACTAAGAGCCAGTTAAACATGTCCTTTTAACTTCTGTGAATGCTTTTGAAATTCCCCCTTTATGTGAACTGTGTGAAGACAACAATATTCATTACAACTGTTTTCTCAGACAGACCAAAAATATGGCACATTGTGTTGTTTGGTGTGGATTTTATGCTATGGGAAGAGTAGTAGAACAAGAGAGAGGAACTGACAAACTGAAATAAAACTGTGTGGAAGGTTATATACCTGTATTTAGCTGTTCATATTAATAGAGTCCTGAAAATGTGCTTTTTGGAAGATACCCATAGCATATATACCTGTAAGTGCTGTTTGTCACTGTCAATCAGAAAAATAAGTATTTATCATTTTGTTATTTTCCTCCAACTCAACTCCTGCCTTCAACAAAAAAAAAAAGGGGCCTCTTACAAACTCACATCCCAGGCCTAATGTTCTGTATTACATTAAACTGAAGGACTTGACACAAAAAACATTGTGGAATTCAGAGTTGAGTTACTTACCCTGGTTTCTTGCATGGCATGGCTGTTCATTTAATTATCATCTATGCAACCCTATTGCTCTTTCATGTCTATAACATACTTTCAGAACTTACCCATCCTACATAAAGAAGCAATTTCCTTTCTAAAAAGATAAAATAAAGTATTCCCGGTGTTATGTAGACCTCTGTATGGCACCAACCAATGTGAAAGGACAACTCTTCAGTTCTTGTTTTCTGTTGCTGCTGGTACTTCTGACAGCCTTTCACCATCCACAGTGGCACAAAATTTTGAAACTCAGTAGGCAATTTGAAACTATGAGAACAATGCTAAGGAAAACACTTTTTTTTCCCCTGAAAAAATATACTTTACCATAACAGGGCAAAGGGCAATGGGCACAAACTGAAACATAAGAGGTTTCAGTTGAATAGGAGGAAGAACTTCTTTCCTTTGAGGGTGACCGAGCACTGGAACAGGCTGCTCAGGGGGGCTGTGGAGTCTCCTTCTCTGGAGATATTCAAGACCCGACTGGACAATGTCCTGTGTAACATGCTCTAGGTGAACCTGCTTTAGCAGGAGGGTTGGACTGGGTGATCTCCCGAGGTCCCTTCAAACCCTTGACATTGTGTGATCCTGTGATTCTGTGAGTCCCTCTCTTCCTCTTCTCCATCAGCTCTATTTCCTAGATCTCCATCGACTGTGATGGCAGTTGTCTCCCGGACACCCCCACAATAACTAATCTAATTCTAGGCAGCTTCTCATTGGTCACAGAAAGGCCTGTGGAGCTCCATGAGATACCTGCGCTCTCCAGCACCATTTCAAGCGGCTGGCAGGCACAGTCATTCCTGCTCAGAGGCAGACACCCCAGGCAGCACTGCAGGCACTTCCAATGCCTTTGCACAAGCCCAAAGGACATCTCAGAGACATACAGTTTCTGTTGACCAGCAAGTGAATCCCACCACTGCAGTGAGGCCAGCAATGACCCAAGTGCATCCAGCTGACAGAGCAGTTTATGAATAGGAAGCCCATCACACTGGGGTCTCCAATCATTTGGCTACTCCCAAACTGTGTTGGTTCTTGTTTCAGGAGTCCTTTGCTCAGCCCTGTGATGATACAATCAAGGAAGTGTCTAATGGTTTTCACAGTGTTCCTGGATGACAACACATCCAAAGCCCAGGACATTTTCAGCAGCACCTTGTCCTCCTGGAGATCAGCTTTTCCTCCATCACAGGTGCTCAGGGGCAGCAGAGACACTCCAGGCAGCAAAGACCTCTCCTGCCATGGTGTGCAGCCCAGTTCTGCTCTTCTCTGGCCTTGGCCTTTGCTGTCTTTGTGGGTTCCTCATTTCTTCTTCATTTTCCATCTGCCACCCCCTCCAGCATGCCTCTGCTCTCAAGCACAGCATTTGCACACATGGGGTCCTGGACACTACCTCCCAGGTTTGCCTGTGACAAGCCTGAGGTTGGGCCTGGTGCCACAGCTGAGGTGCTGCAGCCCAAATGGCCTCAGCCCGGGACACAGACAGGGTGAACTGTATTCGCATTCAGGCGCCGATAATCAATCGTTAAACGCCACCTCCCATCTGGCTTCCGAACTGGCCAGACTGGTGAGTTGTAAGGAGAGTGGGTTCTGGAGATAATTTGCCGCTTCTCCAAATCAGCTATGACTTCTGAAATTCCATTTCGTGCCGCAGCAGAAATCGGATATTGGGGTACGTTAGTAATTTTTGACTCGGGGAGTGCAGGGGCTGCGCGCAGCGCCCGCACCGGAGCCTCCCGATTCCTGCCAGGTTTGGGGTGGGTGTTGGAGCCGAAGGCCCACACGCTGCCATTCGTCTGTTTAAAACATCGAAACCTAAAATATTTTCATGATGATCTTTAACTGCAAAGCGAGCAGCTGCCAGGCGCTTCTCGCCCGGGAGCCATAACTTGACCTTGGCAGTTTGGCACACAGCACTCCCTCCGTTCAC
>BOSO01021324.1:28086-57954 GCA_018403395.1 Gorsachius goisagi | reverse complement strand
CCAACCCGAAACCTTCTATGATTCTATGATTCTAAGTTGCAGAAGGCAAAGGCAAGGACTGCAAGAGTGAAGAACGGCCCACCGTAGGAGAAGATCAGATTCAATACCATCTAAGGAACCTAAAGGTGCACAAGTTCATGGGACCTGATAAGAGGCATCCACAGGTCCTGAGGGAACTGATGCATGAAGTTGCTAAGTCACTATCCATCATATTTGAGAAGTTGTGGCAGTCCAGTGAAGTTCCCATTGATTGGGAAAGGGGAAACATAACACTCATTTTTAAAAAGGTAAAAAAGGAAGACCCAGGGAACTACAGGCCAGTCAGTCTCACCTCTGTGCCTGGCAAGATCATGGAGCAGATCCCCCTGGAAACAATGCTAAGGCATGAGGAAAATAAAGAGGTGATTGGTGACAGCTTCACTAAGAGCAAATCGTGCCTGACAAATTTGGTGACCATCTACAACAGGGCTACAGCATTGGTGGGTAAAGGAAGAGCAATTGATGTTATCCACCTGGACTTGTGCAAAGCATTTGACAATGTCCCACACCACATTCTTGTCTCTAAATTGGAGAGACATGGATTTGATGGATGGACAACTCAGTGGATAAGGAATTGGCTGGATGGTCACACTCAAAGAGTTGTGGTCAATGGCTTGATGTCCAAGTGGAGACCAGTGACAAGTGGAATTCCTCAAGGATTGGTATTGGGCTGGAACTAGATGATCTTTAAGGTCCGTTCCAACCCAAACCATTCTATGACACAAAATAATTATAATTCTAATACAAAAAATCTGTAGTGTTTGAGCGAGACCTTATGATGAATAGGGCTTTAACAACCCACAGTGAGTATGAAGGATGGGTACTAATTTTTTTCTTTTAGTGATTGCTAAATAAAGACAGAACACTTGAATATGTACTGTAATTGGTTTGTTACTCCAAATAGTAAAAAAAAAATTAATAAAATTGGTACACAAAATACCATATCCTTCATGATATAAACAACAAGCCATATGTTAAACAGTTTTTATTATAAAAAATTTATTCATTTCTTACAAACAAGAACTTGAGTATGACGCATATAACAAATCTCTCTTGGCAACAACGAACCCCCTCAGAGATTTCATTCATGGAAAAAACACTCTAAGTCCCCAGTATGCTATTTATAATCATCTCAATCACTAGTTCATTATAATATATTTGAATTATCACATTTTATTTACAGATATTGTACTCTCAGTAAGCACACACTACCATAGAAATTGTTCTGACACAGTATTGTCACAGAATCACAGAATGGCTGAGGTTGGGAGGGACCTCTGGAGGTCATATGACCCTGCTCAAGCAGGGCTGTGTAGAGCCAGTTGCCCAGGACCATGTCCAGATGGCTTCTGAGGATCTCCAAGGATGGACACTTCACAGCTTCCCAGGCAAACTGTACAAGTGCTCAATCACACTCAGAGCAAAAAAAGTGTTTCCTGATGTTCAGGGGGAATGTCCTACGTTTCAGGTGTGCCTATTTACTCTTGTCACTGAGCACCACTGAAAAGAGCTTGGTTTTGTCCTCTTTGCACCTTCCCTTGTGGTATTTAAGTATATTAATAAGGTCCCCCCAAACCTTCTCTTCTCCAAGCTAAAGTGCCAGCTCTCAGCCTTTGCTCATAGAAGAGATGCCTTCATCATCTTTGTAGCCCTTTGTTGGGCTCCCTCCAGCATGTCCAGGTTTCTCTTGTACTGAGGAGCCCAGAACTGGACACAGGACTTCAGGTGTGGTCTTACCAGTGCCGAGTGGAGAGAAAGAATCACCACTCTCAACCTGCTGGCAATACTTTTTCTAATGCAGTCCAGCGTACCACTCTTTGTGGCAAGGGCACATCACTGGCTGATGTGCAGCTTGGTGTCCATCAGGACCCCCAGGTCATTTTCTGCCAAGCTGCTTTCCAACTGGGTGGCCCCCAGCATATATTGGTGCATGGGGTTGTTCCTCCCCACGTGCTGGACTTTGCACTTCTCCTTGTTGAACTTCATCAAGTTCCTGTCACCCCATTCCTCCAGCCTGTCAAGATCCCTCTGGATGGCAATATGACCCTCTGGTGTATCAGCTACTCTACCCAGTCTGCTGTCATCAGAAAACTTTCTGAGGTACACTCTGCCCCATCATCCTGGTCATTAATGGTGATGTTGGACTGGATTGGACCCAACACTGACCCCTGGGGTACACCACTAGTCACTGGCCTCCAACTAGTCTTTGTGTCACTGATCACCACCCTCTGGGCCCAGCCATTCAGGCAGTTTTCAATCCACCTCACTGTCTCTTCATCCAGACCATACTTTAACAGCTTGTCTATGAGGATTTTATGGGAGCCAGTGTCAAAGGCCTTACTGAAGTCCAGTTAGACAATATCTGTTGTTCTCCCCTCATCTACCAGACCAGTCATTTCATTGTAGAAGTTTATCGAGTTGCAACACTCCGGTCATGGGAGTCATCCCGCCACACCTCCATGATTCCAACAAAATTGTAGGCCTGCAGCTGCAGACAGATCTCTAACTCAGAATGTTTATTCCCCATACTGCCTGCATTAGTGTACAGGTGCTACAGAGAGGCACCCCTGGGGAGGGTTTGGGGGATTTCTCCATAATGATGCCTTGTAGGCCCTTCCTTGCTTACATGCAAGTGCTGCAGGTGACTCCTCCTGCCAAATATTAACTTTTCACATTTCCCAAGTTATTTGGTCTCAATGCAGCCTCATCTCACAATGATTCATCAAAAACTAAAACATGCTTAATAATTTATTTACATATATGCCATACTAACAATTATACTGCAAAATTGTTTTTATTACATTAACATCAAGTATATATAATTTGTTAAGCTAAAGATAAATCACTATAATGTCACTAAGTTTAAAATTTACTTTTTTTTCTAAATGCTTCTAAATCTGTCATAGATACTATGAAAGTTAGCCAAGATTCTCAAGACACTAATCCATTTCTAAACCTCCATTTGTTTACAATGCTAACGTGAAGAAAAAATACCTAAAGATAATCAGAAGTCTGTGTGTAAGGCTTAGATACCACATCGAGTTAGATCATTGCTAAATCAAAGCGGATCCCCAGAACTGCTGTTGTACCACAAATGAAGGCTAAACATTTTCCTACGATCATTTTTCTTTGGGCAAATTACAGATGTCTCCACGCCTAGTGAGAGATTAACAGTATTGATGTCTTTGAAGTCTCTGTGTCATATATGCTGTGGCAGTTGGCAGGTTTTCTAACTGACTCGGACAAGAGGAGACCTATTTAGCAAACATGTCGAATTTTCACAGCTTTCACCCTTCGGATGTTCCAGCATAGCTTTGCCAAATATCTCTGCTGTTTCTGTAGTGTTCCTTGCTTCAATAGAGCACAAAGTTATTCTCCCACACGCGCTGCTGGATGGCAGCCCAAGGTGATGACATCCTTAGGAGACCATGAATGCGTACAAAAGCTGGTTAAGAGCTCTCAGAGACCAGCTGGCAACACCCCTGCAGCCCCATTGCTCTTGGGGCAACTATCTCAGTTAATTACCTTGTATCCTCTGCAGTCTACTAAAAAACATTCCCTGGTTTCAGCCACCATAGTCTCAGCCTTCTATTGCATCTGATTTTGGATAGTGACTTATTTCCAGAGGATGCTGCAGTGGTGATTTGTTACCCGCCCAGCTCCTTGCATTGCTGCATGTGACTCCATAGGAAGTTTTCTGTTGGATCTATTGCAATCAACAGGCAACAACAAAATAAAAACTACCGCAGCATTTCTGGAGAGCTGTGCTATAATAGCACAGAATAAAGTGTGTCATGAAGGGATTGAGTGACCAAAACTATTTCCCAGAGTTAGAATGAAAGGAACTAAAAGAATTGAACATGTTAGCCAGAGAAATAATGTGTTGACTTTATGAAGTCTTGCACTAGGGATCTTCTCTGCTCCAAAGCTGATAGTTACAATTTTAAAGATATGAAAATTACTTAAGAGAATGGCATTATGTATACACACATATAACAGTTATTACCAGATAAATTGTGATTTTAAAAAAGGCTGTTACAGGTGTTTTGTTTTTAAGTTTATTGATCTGTACGTTTGAAAATGAGAGGTCTGACAAAAATTGAGAGACTACTGTCAATCCAAGTAACTGCTTTTACTTCAAAATATACCTGTGATTTTAGCCTTTCTCTATGAAGGAAAAAAACCCCAACACACAGTATAGCCTCCAGATTAAGACCACTCTGTTGAACAGATGACTGCCAATTATGTCCAAGTGCTGAACTACATGAGGTGGTAGCTTTCCAGAGGATGTGCGTTAATGTCCATTGAAAATAAAACGGAAAACATTCAGTGCATTGCCACTGAAGAAACGAGTTAAGACTTGAATTCTCATGATAGAATCATCTTGCTCTTTGTAAAGAGCCTGTGGTGAAAGGCAAAGTGAAGAACAACTTCTAAAAGTTCACCTACCATACCTTCATACAACTCCTTAAATCTTGCACTGTTTACTGCTGCTTCAGTTAATTTGAAATGGATTGTCTGCTTGACTCCCATGCCAACAAAGGCTTCATTACATGAAAATAGTAATAAAAGAATACCTTGATGAATTAAGAGGCTGTCAGTCTAATCATAATTCTTGTGCTGTTCATTTCTTTTAGCCTTAATGGGTAGTGAAGTCCCCTAATAAAGTTTGTCCTAACAAATGCTGCAGAGTTTCTGCTGCATATTTTAAAGAAAACTACCCAGACAATCTGTCTTTTTTCCTTTAAGTAATCATTGGAAGCAAGAGTCAGTGATCTTTTCTTGGTAATATTCACAGTGATTCACTAGTTTAACCAGTGTTGCATTCAGCTTTATCCAAAAGAAAATCTAACATCTTCAGTTAATTTACTTACAGTTCACTTCCTGAGCTATAGCCATTCCTAAACTCATTTCATGAGTTTAAGGGTAAGGACCAGGACACTGTACCATAATGTATGCTTTATACATATATATCTATACTGCCAGCAGTATAGCAGACATCAAAAAAGCAGTCCTTTGTCCAATCAATAAAATCATGTGTGCTTAATGGTGCTATAAGAGGAAGACAACTTTCTTCATGCAACAGACAAGTAAAACTAGTTGTAACCAAACTATGCAGAAAATAAACCATTCACGTGTATCTTGATTTGTAGGATGCAATGATGAATTCAAGCCTTTTTGCACTTGGAGTTAAGACAGAACAAACAGTTAAGGTATAGCATAAATATGCTGGTTAGTATAATGTACAGATTATTCACTAAGAAATTTGTTCATTACAGCGATTCCCCCCTGCCCTAACCTCAATTCAGTACATGGGACTGAAAGATTCCCAGCTGGACACTCAGTACTACATGACCGATTTCCCCACTGTAAACTCTCTTGCCTCCCATCATCCATTCCTTTACCACATTCTGTAGACAATCTTTCCTTATGTTAAAGCACACAATAAATTAACAATTCTCAAGGAAAGTAGCCCCATCTTATCCTCCATCTAAATTTGTAAAAGTTATCTCCACCATCATATCTGACCCTCTATTCAGTGTGATGCTTCCCCCTGATGCAGGTACTTCACACTGACAACATCCGACCCAGAGGCAATGTTTGGAAGATCTTGCTACTGGAAGCTGCTATAACAGAATGAGCTAGCTCTGTACTCAGACAGAAGATTGAGACAGTACCTCTAAGCTATTTCTCATGAAATCTTCCACAAAGAGTAATATATATGGTGATATTTTTTCCTCTGGGTCCTCATGTTGACCAGTCGTTATGAGGGGATTTGCGGTGCTCATGCCATTTGAATTGCTTGTAAACTGAGATTTTTACTATAGTGTTCATCCTGTTTGCTCCTTTCAGAATAAGTGTGTTTGCTCTGGTGGCTTAATCAAAATCCTCGTCACCATTGCTATCAATGAAGGTATCAATTTTCATTCCTTAGTTGAGGAGTTAGAAGCATCAGACCAACTCTGGTATATTCTGCTTCAATTCCAGTCAAAACTGGAGTTGTTTCTCATTTTTTAAGTAAATGTATTGGTGAAAAATAAACATCCTCTAGACTGCACTGGAAATTTCTGAGATATAGCACTACGTAAGAAGAGCTTTGTAGACACTGGACTGTAATTTCTAAATCACTCTGCTTATTAGTTTCTTAATTTCTCCTGACCTTCTGTCTCAGGCATGACAGCTGCCCTTGAGGACTCATGTCTCTATTGTTTACTTCAAAGTATTCTTCACTGTGTAGAAGAGCCATATGGAACTCTTTTTTAAATTATTATTTTAAATAAAATCACCAATCCTTTCACTCCTTTATTGCAGAAGCCGTTCAAACTAGACAAAGAATCTGGAGCATTCAATCTGGAAAGCTCAAATGCGTCACTTTTTTTTGACAAAGACATAAAAGATTTTTGACAATAAGCTTTTTTTTTGACATTGTTCAAGACTGGGCAATTGCAATAAAAAAATCAAGTAAGATTCTTCAAATATGATCTTACGGAGTCAGAGAAGAGTCGTTCTTGAGTTAGAAACAATAAATTAATTTTAAAGAACAATTCAGATGCACCCTAGGAATTCAATCCAAACTCAATTTGGATCAAGCTTTCCTGTTTCATAATACTAGAAATATGCTATTGTCTATTGGAAACTGGTGGGGTATTTAAATATAAATCCATCTTCTGAATAGAAAGTATAAATGAAAATGACATTAAGAAATATAGAACAATAATTAAGCTCCAGTTTGGAGACTGGGTTGGGATTTATCTAAACTATCTTTACCTTTCTGGTATTGTATCTAGCATTTGAACTTGCTCTAGTTGCCACTCTTAAAGACTGTGCTACACAAACACACAGTGTTAACAGTCCCTGCTCAGACTAAAATGACACAAACCCCCCATCAGTTCCAGTTATGATTTGTGAGTCCCTGGTGTTTCCACAAGCCAAAGGGCTTCCTGTAGCCTTCCTGCTACTTCTCCAGTCTCGCTCTCCTTCCACTTTGGGTGCACCCTAACCACCTCCCACTTGCTCTTCAGCAGGCTCTGGGAAAGCCGACTTCCAACAGAGGTTACAGGCTCAGTGTAAAGTTTTTGAGAGAGGTTGTACATCCTGCATAATGTCCATGGTCAGGCTTAACAGCCAGTACACTTACTTCTACCTTCAGAATATCTGTACACACACAACCACAAGCATAGCAGAAAGGTACATTGCCAGGTGTCTTTGCCACCGTTACCTTTTGTATTAGTAGTGGCTGTTTCAAAGACATAAACCCAACACATTTAGATTAGAAAACCAACTTAAATTTAAAAAAGGGGGGAGTCTTTTATTGACTGAAATATAAATTGAGATGAGATTAATACCATATGCTGAGTATGAAAAATGAGTATGAAATATTTTAAGCTATCAGATTTTTTAATACAGATGCACTTTGTTGTCTATGTATGTTTGACAGAAAGAGAGCAGTGGAAAAGAGACTGCTTGGAAAGAAATATAGATTTTTCTGCCAATGGACAAGACTTTTTATAGTTTTATTTAAAATAATACTTCCAGGTTGGTTTTTTTTTTCTTGTGCAGTTGTATTGTACAGTTGTTTCCCAATGTTTTGAGAAATTATTGATCTTACCTCTCAGCTGCAAAATCTGCCATAAGTGAATTTGATTCCCCTATTGAGAATGCATCGCTTGAAATGATGCATCATCATTATTGGGGGAAAAGAATTTCTACTGATACTGTGTGACTGTCATCACTAGAAAAGAAATATTTTCAGTGTTTGTTGAACATACTCTTATCTCTGTGCTGGATTTTACAAGATCAAAGAAGAAACAGCAACATCAAACACACTTATTTACAAAATGGTACAGGCACGAGACAGATACAGCATGTGTTAGTGCTTCAGAAGCTTGTTATGAGTTAGCTAGTTCTCTATCGTCTTACATGGAATAGGTCTTTCATATTGTTAAAATATATTAAAAAAAAAAAGGACCCACTACATCTCCAGAGTCTATCGCTCTGTGCATGTGATACACTTCAGAGATTTAATTTTTGTTTTCCCAGTAATTTTATACTTTAAATTTTTAACAATATTTTAGGCAGACTTATTTTTAATGGCCCATAGAATTCAGTGAATAATATCCAATCATAGTGATTTTGTCTCTGATGATCCATTTTAAGGTGTTATATAGTGTATTAAAAACAACAACAAGAAGGAAGATTTTATTGAGAATAAAAAAGCAAAGAGCTAATCAGAACAGTAGCCTGCATCTTCATGGGTCATGAACCCTCTTCAATTATCAGACCTAGTTAAAGAAGGATCTGATCACGCATGCTTTAATTTGAAATTTGAAGTATTTTTCTAGGACAGGCTGACAGAGATCACTGAGTTGGGAAGACAGAGAAAGCACAGTGGTGATTGCAACGGGCTTGCTGGGGGGAAAGCGTGTCAACACACACAAAAGCAAAGAGCTGGAGAAATAGCCCTGGAAGATGTTTGTGTGGTACTACCCCTTCCTGGATTTAGAAGACAGGATGGTAACAAAACCAAACAATCTAAAAACCAAATCAAATAAAAAAGCATGCCAACACCCACAGAGGACCCAAAATACAGTAGCTGCAGAGAGGGGTATTTAGTGATCAAACTACAAAATATTTCATTTTATTCTACTGGAGAGAGTTAGAAGCAAAAGCTAATATTGAAGTGTACTGAAGAGAACATGAGAGAAAAAGGCATTGCTTATCTTAAGAAGTTTTGCAGGCAGAGTTAACAGTTTTTAAGTTCTCATAATGCAACAAAAGCTATGAAATAACCTTGTCAACCTTGTCATTTCAATTTTTTATGCATTGGCTTTCTTTTCCTGGATATGTCAGTGAATTCTTCTCTCCATAACATATTGCCATAGGCTAAAAGTGCATAAAAGAGCTCTGTCACAGAAGTGTCACATGTAATAACATTATACCATAAACAGCACTGGCCAAAGTTGCTTCTGGAGGTCTACATTTAAAGGTATTGCAGCACCTGAGGTCAGCCTCAGCTGGAAGTACAAGATGTTCCCACCTATAGTCCTTTAGTGAAAAGTGTTGTATAGAAAATGTCCTCACAAGGTCTGGCTAACTGATTCAAATTGGCTGGGAGAAAGGTAGAGAGGAGGAAAAAAAAAAAAAGACTTGCTGGCCAGCCCCATCCACTCAGGACTTTGTTTTAGAGGGGTTACTGCTCCTTGACACATACAGGTAGACAATGTTGAGACCAGCCCAACATTGCAGCTGGGAGGACTACAAGCAGCTAAAGCAGATCCCAAAATACCTTTTGGAAGTGTTCAGGACTTCCAGAGGTTTAGGTGGCATTGCCTCTGCCTCAGTGCACCTAGCTGCTCCCTTACAATTGCCTTCGGGTTCGTTACACATCTGACCATCTTACCTCCTTCTCCTCTGCCTTGTTCAACCCTTCAGTTTATCTTGTGTTTAAAAAACCTCACCAAAATTAAACTGGTATTTGCTTAAGAACCGTGTTCATTCTGGTTTTGTATTAGATACCCTTTTTTGCTTTAGGAAGGAAATTTCTATTTATGTTTAAAATTTAGAAGCCAGCTAATACTGTGTGTTTCTAATCTCACACAGAAGTATGCAAACAGCTTGCTTGAATGTTAATTTCAGTATGTCATACATACACGCTAGCATCATTCAGAGATTTTAATAAAGCTTTGCTTTTAAGAACTTAAATAAGGAAGAATGATTTCTAGCTAGTATAACAACTAAGAGAAGACTGTCTTAAAAAAACTAACTTTAAAAGCTTCACCAAAATTGCTAAAGAGGAAAAAAAAAGGGGGGGTGGGGGTGATAGAGGACAAAAAAAGATAAGAAAATAAATCAACTTTTCACAGAATCAGTGGAATAGGAAGTTCCAGTTCATTGGAACTTCATGTTCTTCATGCTTCAACGGCTTCTGGAATAACAAAAACTTGCACATGCTTCCTTTGCCAAAGCAAGTTGAAAAGACAGATGTTATCCTAACTTAGAACCAGGGAGTCTGGCTGCCCATTTCAGTAGCCTGTTCTGGCCCATGAAAGGCTGAGATCTTTAGAAGTGAGTAGCAATAAATGCAAGCATGAGCCCAGTGCTGCTGCTGACTGCAGATTCTGTATTTGCTGTCTGAAAAGAGACGCTATTTTGAGAACAAAGGAATGCTCCGTTGCTGACATGCTGCAGGCTGCGTTTAGAATAAATCTTGGTTTTAAAGATTGACTGGTAGCATTGCTTAGCCTAAAGAGCAGACGGGTAGATTCAATTCCCATTGAAGTTAATGGAAAGGCTCTTACCGAGGCAACTGTGTCAGGGACAGTATTAACTCCGGGATTTTTATTTTCCTGTAATAGACAACAAAATCCAACAGTCTTCCTTAGCTCTTTCCTACTGAGCTCTCATATGGGTGCTTTTTACCTTTTTAAAATGCTTGACCTTTATATTAAATGTTAAATAGTTCTTATCATTTTGGCCTTCCAATTCACAGAGACTTTGAAAATGTTTCTTTGGTTTAATTACATGTCTTTGGAAAGGCAGACAGGAAAAACGATACACTTCTAACTTTCCTCTGTTAGTGGCTGGAAGAAGGTATTCTGCTTCTTCCACTGGAGCACTACTTTGTTTATAGGTAGCATTTAATAGTTGTCTGACACTTCTAAAGTCTAGAAGGAAACTTCCTTGAGAATGCTGTTCATGTGAATCTTTCTAGTAAAGAAAATGGGATCTCAACCCTAGGGAAAGCCTATACTGAAGTTGGTTTTTTGTGACAACAGTTCAGCAGTCATACCTGAAGGTACTTTTAAACTAGCTAGCTTGAATATTGTTATGAGTAGAGATGTTTCAACCCAGAACTTAAGGAAAAGCAAGACAACTCCAAAGAAGCTGGATTAGACTACCACTAAATGAATGGATGAAGCACTTCAGACGGCAAAGGTAGCTCGAGGGTGCACATGAGAATTGCAGTCTCATCTGTAGACAGAGCGCAGAAGAGCTCCTGTATAACTTGCATATGTGAAGATTTATCTTCTGTATTTTTGCTTCAAATCTTGACTGAGGTTCTTCTGCCTCCACTGCTACCTCCATCCCAATCATTCTTATTTGTCATGGATTGTGCAGGTTAACAAGCTTGTCATTGGTGCTGGCACTTAAATTGCTGTTTTCATTTCCTTCCTCCTGTTTAATAATCTTCTCTTTTTTTGATAGGATCTGACATTTTTCTGACTTCTCCTTCCTACCTTTTACAGAGATGCTTCCAGAATAAAAATAAATAAATCAAAGTTAACGATGACATGAATGTGACAGCTTCCAAAACTTGCAACTATTGTTTTCCATTTCCTCTAATAAGAGATAACAGTTTGACATGGCCATGGAAACAATGTGCTTCAGAAAAAGCAACAGACTTAGACAGGGAGTCAGCAAATTTGTTTAAAATCTGTTGGGCAGCAGCAATAACCATTTCAAAGCAGTAAGACAATGCCTGAACCTGAAAAGGAATTAAAGGTTGTACCTTTAGGCCTCTCTAAAGATCTGTAAGTCAGTCACAACTCACTTGTCTTCTTGCTAGAAACATGAGAATTGATGAGCAATAAGATTAGAGGAAACAAACTGCCACCACACTGCGTACCAGGACAAATGCCCGGAAAATGCAGTTGCACAGAGTCTTTGGTTTAATTCGCCTTCTACCGTGACTATGCTGATGAATCTGCATTTCAGTCATTATGTGCTTTCATTCCTGGAAGTCATTTAAACCACACAACCAGACATCCTGAGCATGGGAGACAGAAAAAACACAAAGCAAACAATTACTCATGGGGAAATCCTTCTGATGCCCCCACTAATTATTAATCAGGTGCCTTTCACATCAGCAGAGACCTAACACAGTAGGGTGGGTCAGCTCAGAATAGCCAGAAACAAAAGAAGAGTACCAATTCCCAAAGCATCAAAATGATGAAAGGTGACTATGGCTAGTCATAGGCTTTATTGCTAGTCCTTATTAGCATCTATTTGCTCTGCAGGTATATAAATAACTCTGAGAAGTGAACTCTTAAAAACGTACTAAGAACCAAGACTATAATGTGTTCAGGAAAAGACTGCAGAGATATAAAAAATATGTTCCTCCATTGCTCAGAGTGAATTTTCCCCTGACTTCCCACCATGATTTTTATATTGTACAGATTTATTTTTAGCAAGTTTGTCCCCACTCAACTCTAACTTGGGATCTGAGCATGATTTACTCAGAAAACAGCTGTAGACTTTAATTTCACCAATGTAATGTTATTGTCATCTTGTGCTATCACCTGCCCAGTATTTCTCACAATGTGTTTTTTTTAAGGATTTCTCAATATCAAATGCCAAAACTCTCTGATGTAACACTAAACCTTCTCAGTGATCTTATTAAAGGCAGAGTATCCTGTAAAATCTTGAGACTTTTAGAGGTGAGGTCTCAATCTCATGACACATGTACTCTTAACTCATTTCATATACTCTTTACTAGCAGCCTCGTGGATATTATGGTAGAAACAGAGCAATTTATAAATGCTACAGTAGTTGCAGTTCACAGGAATGTTTTAAATCTAAAATAAGATTTTGCTATGGCACGAAGGATGATAGCTCAATGCTTGTAGAAGCCAAAGATAAATCAGAAGTACAAACAAACAAAAAATTTACAGTTCTAAAGACAAATAAAATGAGTAACCTGAGACTCAAAAAGAGTCCAGGCCTATGCACCTGAGGAGGCAATTCTGTACTAAGTAAGGGGATACATGAACTAGAAGATGAACCAATGTTGCTTCTTTAATTAAAAGTATACAAATTTAACCCCAAACTATCTAATCATTACTTAAATAAAACTAAAGCATTACTTACAATTCTAAAAGTCTTCAAAATAAACCATGATTTATGGCAAGTACATCTTGAGATTAACACTTCTTGCAGACCACCAAGATGTAACTCAACAGCTTCATTCTGCTTTGCACTTCAGTCAGGATCGTCCCACCAAGCATTTGAGAATGCTTTAACACAAATCAGTGCTGAAGCAGTACCTCCTTGCAGCAGTCTGTTTGGTGAGGTTTTTTGTTGTTGTTGTTGTTGGGGTTGGTTTGTTTTAAATCAAGTGTATCACTGTTCTACAGCTCCTCAGGGAGCTGTAAGACCCAGCTGCTTCCTCCAGGCTGGGAGCTGAGGTCAGGCAGTACTTGGACACAGTCATGCCAAGCCTGAAAAGAGCAGACAGAGCTGGGTGTGAGAGGGTCTCTCTACACGCACAGATGTGGCAGAGTGACAATCCAGGGTCCATCAGGAAGCCTAGTCAGGATCAAAGGGAGAGAAGACCAGAAAGAGGATGGTAGACAGAGCTGTTCTAAAAGGAAGCTCAAACAGGGACTGATAGCCCTAATAGTCCAGGGCTGGATGTGGCATGGCCCATAAGCAGGGTGCAGGGAGGCCCCAGGTGAGGCTGGTCAGGGCCGTTACAACCTTTAGTGCCCTCAGGGCCCTGCCATAACTGTTGGAGCTGGAGCTGGAGCTGGAGCTGGAGCTGGAGCTGGAGCTGGAGCTGGAGCTGGAGCTGGAGCTGGAGCTGGAGCTGGATGAGTCTGTGCTCGTGCTCAAATCAGTCATCTTTCTGTAGGCTGGGTGGTGGCTTGCACTGCTGGAAATTGGGATTACATTCCTGAAGCCTATCTTGAACCTTATACCACAGTTGGAGTTGTTATGAGACTATTAGGATTTTAGTCTTTCACTTCAAACCCTTGTGGAATGCTGGCCTTTGTAAAATAACTTACACTGAAATAAAGCTGTCTTTACCAAACTTGACTAGTGGTGGTCATCTGTCTCTGTTTTTATTATATGGGGAAGTTTTCCTGAAATATCCAAACATTCTCAATAGCTCAATTACTTATCTTTACAGTTAATTTTGGCTAGATTTGTAGCTTTTTTTTTATTCAACTGGACTAAAGCTAATTGAAAGTGATTTTAATAAAAGATTGACCTTCATTGCTGAAATATCTAACCTTTCAAGAAGATTCAAGAATTTTGATGTAATTGAAACACCATGGAGATAGCTAAAATTGTTGCCGTTTCATAGGCTCAATTCCTCATTTTTCTGTTGTCTGTTGCATCCTGTGCACCCTCACAAGTCTAAGCTTACCTGCAGAAGTTGAAGAGTGTTCTTCTGAAATGAGAAGGCTTCTAGCTGAATAGAGCCATTCTTTGTTGTAGAAATCTGTATTACAGCAGAAATAGACCACGTCCTAGGAATAGTTTCAAAAGTAATTGTTGCAGTTTTGTCCCAAGGCTTCCATTATCTCATTCCAAATAACAAGACATGTGAATTGTCTTTGATTCATCCTCAGGTACCTTAAAATATTCATATCATATTCTGGGTGCAGTGCATGTAGTGCTGAATAAAGACACAGTCATCTTTGACATATAAGGATATATTTTCCAACTTCCTCAAAATACAAATGTATGACTGGAAGGGATCTCCTTAATCCTCAGATCTAGTCATTTGTTATTCCAGAGTGATGGTCTATAAATTCATTAATTTACATTTTTTAAACTTAAATCCAGTCTTCTTGTTTGCTTGTTTCTGTTTCATTCTTATTTTTTTCTACAACTTCCATAAGAAGATGATGTACCCATCTAATCTTTTTAAGTCCTTCTGGAGATTTTTAGTTTATCTTTATTCCTGGCCAGTTTATATCCATCTACATGTCATTTGAACTTCTCTGTTTGTACTAGAAGTATCTTACTGGATTGCTATGATTACTTTTGTCCTTTTTTAGTTCACATCATACCAGTGGCTTAAAGTGATCCTTTGTCACTAATTACATTAGATCTCCTCTTTTATGTTATTTCCATGTGAAGAGGTTTCCATGTAGTGAATTTTATATCAGAAATTCTTCTCGGCACAAAACCCTTCACGCAAAAAGCACCACTTTTTCATTACTACTTTACTCAAATTTACCAGTATTACTGCTGCTTCATGAAAATTTGTCCTCTCTTACTGCATTTCCTAGTATCATCTGATTCTTTCTCCATGACATTCTGTACATTAGTCTTTCAGCACAAAGTCTGTCTGGTTAATATAATGTATATTATCTAATACTTCCAGCAGAATTTTCCCCCTTTTTTTTTTTTCTCTTTTTCTTTTTTTTTTTTTTTTCTGAGAGAATAAAAAATGTTGGCATGGTATCCTGCTGGTGTATTACTGAGATTCTCTGCTTTGTGTTTTTCCAGCTAGAAAAATCTGTATTGTGGAACAGCTAATCTGTTAAAAGTATTTTGTACCCCAACAACATTAGAAACAAAGTACACTACTAGCTAGAGAATAATGGAGCCATTAAATCTTCAAGTCCCTCAGCACCTGCCATTTCTTTCTGAAGTTAAAATGCACAGACTTAAAGTGATGGCAGTTAAGAAATACAGTGATTTCTGGAATTTCCTTGCTGTTGCAGGTGTGGCAGAGCTGGGTCTGAATTACAAATAACAGCAGATGATCCACTCACTTTTACATTACAGTTTGTTGCTCTAAAATGAGGTAGATTTGGATTGTTTTCCCTTTAGCACTTGGAATATGATGTTCCACTTCAGCACTAATTGATCGCTCCTATCTGCAGTTCAGAACACAAGCAAGGAAGCAACAGCGAGTGTTACTTCACTTAAGTGACCCTGTGTTTTCACCTCTTATCTCTAATCCTGTATAGAGCAGCCTAGAACGTGAATTTAGAAAGCAAAGAGCCTAAATCCAATTTTCTTCATTACAGCGGAAAGCATTTATGCTTATGTGTTGGCACCCAGGGGTCACAGCAGCCTGTAGTTTCTCCCTAGAAACAGAGTTTCTGCATTTCCTCTCCAGCAATGGGAAAAGAGGGTCAGTAACTTGCATGTGAGAAGCTGTAAAATGGGCCATCCAAGGAAGAGAAAACCTCCACATGGTCTACAACCCTCCTGTGTAGTGTCCACAAGCTCCAGGTTGAAAACCACCAGTATGAGCTTCATTGATTGAAGTGCTGTTGACAGTGGTAGCTACAGGGAGACCTGACACCAAAAAGTAATCTTAGGAACTCCAATGTGTTTGACCTTTCCCTGTGCAAACCTTTTATAGGAGGAGGAAGAGCCATGACAGGGGAAAAACACACTAGTGGCAGCCTTGTACGAATGAGGGATTTCAGTATGGTGAGGGAATCTGCCCCTAACTAGTAAAAGTTTCATTTGCAAACTGGCACAAAGCAGCTAAAGCAAGGGACAGAATGTGTCACAGGCCCCCTGCCCCTAAAGGACAGCACTGCAGTGCAAAGCAAGATCAAAACCCGGAAAACACTGAGGAATACAGGGTGGGGCTCATTTTCAGAGGTAGTTTACCTACACACGTTCATGGTATGGCTGTACATGTATGTACATAGAAATCACAGTGTCTCATTTCTTTTAATTTCATTTCAGAACACAGCTTCAAAAGTCTCTGACTGATACACCTTTCACCATCTTCACCTACACTCTCTGCAAGCTGCAAGCTGAACGCTGTCTGCAATATATATTTAGCAAAAAGTACTGGCTGGTGACTGGCACGTGATACGACTGGGATTCCTCTGCAAACAAGCCATGCCAAGTGTTGTCTTTATTATCACCAGTGCTCCCCTTATAGAATAGACTGGCTGTTTGTATTAGGCAGCCAAGGGGAGAAGTGCCTTTGGACATCATTATGAGCTACCTTGTACCATTGTCTGGAGCACATGTATCATCGCTGGCTGGCGGCATTTTTATTGTCAGAATAGAAGCAGAGCTGTAGGATTTCATCCTCGCCCTCCTTCCCCCAGAATTAGGGGGAAACGTGAACTTTGGCTATGTGGCTTGCATCTAGCTGTCATTTCTGTAGGAGCAAGTTCTCCCAACCACCCCTCATTAGCACAGACACATGTGATGCGCTTCGCATTACAAGAGACTCCGCTCATTAGAGTAGGTGGTCAGCTGCCTGCTGGCTTGTGGGAATCTGTTTAGGGATTTATGCTGGACTGCATCTTCATTAGCAGAAAGTTTTCGGCTGATCTGTGGATGCTGCCAATGTGCTGCCTGCCCCAGATAGTACGGAGTTGTCAGTCAAGTCCTTTCTCTATCCCACACAGCCGAAATCTTTAATTCATTGCAGAGCGTTCTTGACTGTCGTTTGCTGTGTCTCACTGTGGGTATTAACTCAACACCTAGCTGAGTAACCTTTACTAAAAATAAACTACTGCCACTAAATGTTGTGTGGGATTTTCAAAAGTTCTTTTTAGTTTCCAGAGAGAAGTTACTGATTTATGACACTAATTAAAAATACATCTTTAATTTAAGCAAGCCAGCTAAGGCTGTGGTTAAGATAAGAGAAAATAATTCACCACACCCTAAAATAAGTGTATAACCCAGGTGGGGATGAATACGCTGCCAGGGCTGCCTGCACTGAGCACAGAAGGAGCCAAAACTAAGACTAGACAGATAATTTTTAAACTGCTAAAACTGGGGTAAGCCCCAGCCACTAGATACGTATTTAAAACTCAGTACATATTAATCTGATGGTGTTTATGTGCATTTACGATATGGAATATTTTTATGCATACAGCTCAGTGTGTGTATATCTGATGCACAGGCAGAAGATATTGCAAAATACTGAGTGTGTGTGGTGGTTTAACCCCAGCCAGTGATTAAGCCCCATGCAGCCTCTCGCTCACTCACCCCCAGTGGGATGGGGGAGAGAATCAGAAGGGCAAAAGTGAGAAAACCCATGGGTTGAGATAAGGTCAGTTTGATAGGTAAAGCAAAAGCTGTGCATGCAAGCAAAGCAAAGCAAAGCAAGGAATTCATTCACTGCTTCCCATGGGCAGGCAGGTGCTCAGCCATCTCCAGGAAAGCAGGGCTCCATCACACATAACTTGGGTTACTTGGGAAGACAAACACCATCGCCATGAATGTCCCCCCCTTCCTCCTTCTTCCCACAGCTTTATATGCTGAGCCTGACGTCATATGGTGTGGGATATCCCTTTGGTCCGTTGGGGTCAGCTGTCCCAGCTGTGCCCCCCTCCCAGCTCCTTGTGCCCCCCCCCAGCCTCCTCGCTGGTGGGCTGGGGTGAGGAGCAGAAAGGGCCTTGACTCTGTGTAAGCTCTGCTCAGCAGCAATGAAACCATCCCTGTGTTATCAACACTGTTTTCAACACAAATCCAAAACATAGCCCCATACCAGCTAATATGAAGAAAATTAACTCTGCCCCAGCCAAAACTGGCTCAGTCTGTAAGTGCATTTATAAAGTCTGCATTTCTTGTATGATTGTTATTGATCACCCTTCAATTTTCTGGCACAACTTCCAGTCAGATTCTTATATTAAATAGGAATAAAGGCTGAAAGTGATTTCACAGATCAAAGAGCATTCCATGTAATTGTAGACAATCCAGTTAAGAAACTTACCAAGATGCACTGTAAAATTCAGTAACTGTTTTCTCCCTCTATGCCTGTAAGGAAGGCTATCTTAGAACTTTTTTCCTTTGATATTTGGTATATTTTAATTTACAGTCTAAGATATTCTTAATCAACAGTTTCTTCCTGATATATATATTCTTTATAGGTCTTCGGAGCACTGTTTTTTATTGGCTAACCAAACTCAGATCTTCCAACCTATTTTAACACAGGCTTCCTGTACCTCTTGAACTCAAGTGCTTACATTCTCAGTATTTAAAATGAATGCTATTTTAACAGCTCCAGGTAGAGCAGCAGCAGTATTTTCCTTTGTCTCATAGAAATACTTCATACATTTGCAATTGTTTATAGCTAAAATGAAATTTATAGACCTGTTATGTAGAGTCATGGCTTTGTTGTTTATACTATAGCTCTAGACAATAATGGCTATTCCAACAGATAAAAAGAAATCAATCAGAATGTAACAGGACATTTACTTGGACTTGTCAGGAGGCTATAGCAGATGCAAGAATATAAAGGAAAGATATATATAATGATTTATCTTTAACATAAGAGGTCATATGATTAACATTCTAGTGGTTTTGGACTACATGTACATGAGGTTATAAGTAATTTTAATAGTTAGTGCTCTCATAAAACTTAAGGAAGTTAAGCAGTGCCGAAACTAACATTAACATACCTGTAAGGTCAGATTGTGATAATAATACATACAGTGACCCTAATACTGCTGATGGTATTGAAGGGACATAAATGTACTACTTAACCAAAAGCATACAGTCCTCTAATTATATTATGAGCCACACAAACATACTCAGGTATTCAGGTGTTGATTTAGCAGAATGTACTTAGCAAAGGAGTAAGTGTTCAACTGTCCTATCTTTACATTACATTCAACAAAATAAACAAGGAGGCTGGAAAGCAAAGGGAGCAGCGACAACAGACAAAACCAACCATGTACTGTTCTGGTAAGCAAGGGCACTCCCATTAGTTCTTCATATCTTTTATTTACTTCAACTCTAGTACTGCTTGGTTCTTATTTGTCTCACATCTGTGGATGCAACCCCATGTCCCAGCTTTCGATAGCTGATGGTTTCAGGTTATATCTTCTAAAGCCTCATCTGCTTTCATTGCTTCCACTGCTCTTCCTTGCAACTTGCTTCCATTTTCTTTCTCTTACTTTCCTTTTTCCTCACTTCCCATTCCCTGAAAGTACTTTTCAACTTTGTTGCTCTCTTCTCCCTCATCATGAATCCAGCTGTTCCCATTGAGAGCAGCATAGTCAAGCAGAAAGATTCTGGGGCTTGATAAGATGTCAAAGAGTGATGCTAATTTTTCAAACATTTTCTTTCATTTCTACAGTCCACATTTCCAGTGACAAAATGCTGCCTTAATATGTGTGTATTGGTACACCCTTCTAGCTAGCGTAGCCAGAGAATTGTATTTAGAAACATTAAACAGCTAGCTGTCTTGGTCTAGGATTTTATTATTATTGTATTGAACTCCTGTAGGAAAGGTGAGCAGAAACTGACCTTCCATATTCACGGCAACATGGCCTTATATTTCAAATGAGATCTGGTTTTTTTCCGCTGTAAATTTTTTCTACTATTCTTGTGATTTACTCAATCATTTCATTCCCTAAGCACAAATGCCTGTGAGGCCATTTCATACAAAGGGACTTAGCTTGCTCTCCAGCTTCACAGAGTAGACCTGAACAGCAGTAAGTATTGGTTGTTTTTCCCCCCCTCTGTGTTCCAACCATTTTCCTCTTAGTGAGTTTCAAAAATAAACATATTTTATCCCCTTGAGCAATTCACAATATGCAGCTGAACTGAATAATATACTGTTTTTAACTTGTTATACATACGCCATTTTAAATTTTCAGGAACAAAAAAGCTCAGGAATATGTAGGGTTAGATATCCATGTACCTTTCAATAAAGGGTAATCAGATTTATTTTTGGTCCTGAATCACTGTGAGAAAAAGATGTGCGGTTACTAGTGAGCATGCCTGCTTCAAGAATACTGCATTTCTACATGCTCAGAATAATTTTATATTCATTTTTTATTAGAGCAAACCGCTTACTCTCAAGAGGTTGACAAACGTTAAAGATTTCCACTTTAGTGGTTTACAATGACATCAAAGTGGCCTTACATCTTTGCAAAGATCTGTTTCCTTGGTAACATGAAGCAAACTGCTCATTTCAGAGGTGCCTATAGAGAGCAACTGAGATTTTATTTTCATGTTAAATATCAAAACTTAATGTGGATAATGACATCGTACAAAATATACTACTGAGTTTAAAAGATATTCAATCTTCAAGTAAATCATACAAATAGTCACTTTGGAATATCAATAATTTCTAATTATATTTAGATAATGTTATTTGTTGGAAGCCAAAATATGAGATGTTTTCATCCTTATGAAATGAATTTTAATTCAATGTAATTGAATAAATATGAGATTTAAAAAAACCCAAACAACCACAACAAAACCCAGAATAATGACTGTTGAAAAAGCATCCATATTAAGAAATATTTCATAGCAAAGTATTCACCAACAAGTAAATTTTAAAGAGTCTGCAAGTACTGTTTAGCTAACTAGGACTGATTTCTCTGTCAGGAGTATCCTTCTCTGCTAAATAGAAGCTTTGTGCACACAGAATTGTAATGAAAAATAGCTCGAGTTTCATACAATCAATAAATGATTAAAACTCCTCATCCTTGCACCATTTATTTATTACACTTTTTTGCTGTATCTTAACTAAGGCCCTGAACTGAAAATATATCTGATCATGAGCTTAGCTTTGAAGCAGCAAACATCCGTACTGAAGTCATCTGAGTCTAGGGAAGATTTGAGGAACACAGGCAAAACGTATGAATTCTCGTGAACACCATGAGGTTGTTACAGCTGAAATTATCACACATGTCTACATGTAAATGAATACTCTTCTTCTGACAAAACACCTAAACTTTTGTCTATCAGAACATCTCCACAAAGGAGAGAAGTTAAATTTAACACTCCAGTTATGATCAATAGTCCCTGTGCTAAGGGGTTCATTAGAGGTGGAGAAATAACTATCCCCTTTTTTCATGATGGAAAGGGGAGAAACGTGAGGTGGGGGAAAAGCTTTGGACAGAGCAACAAGAGAGACCGGTGAAAAATAAATTCAACAGGACCCAGACAGAGAAACTTTATGGAGAGACGCGGGGACCTTTCATGGGAGAAGGCAGGGATCTGCTTTTATAATCAAGGAGGTAGTACACTACAAAGGCAAAAGGTAGTTTAGTTTATGGGTGCTGAATAAAAATCCTGCAAAGAATTCAGGCCCTACCATCTTCCTATACATTCGTCCCCTAAATTATTGTAAGTAATGGAGATTTAGACCTTTCATGGTAACTGTGATTATTTGAATGAGCCCTTTTTGTAACGGTCATGTAATGCTGGCTTTACCAGTCCCTTGCAAGTCAAGCTGTAAGTGCACACAATAGGCTCACGCTTCAAATTTTGTAAATGTGCATTTAGTTCGCAGAAAGTATCTAGTGCACTTCCTATAAAGAGTGGATTAGAGGATGCAGCCCAACAAGCTGCCTCAGAACCAGAGGAATTTTACCAGATCTCTGACAGGACACCATGCTCAATGCTAAAATGTGCAATAAGGTACTTCTTGTTCTAGACTGTAAACATGTTTTTAACAGGGACTATGTATTACTATAGAGGCTAGTGCAATGCTATTCTGCAAGTTAATAGCCAGAACAGGGATACAAAACATTATTTCCAGGGAGGCGTTACAGAACAATAACTTTATTCTTCTTCTACTTGTTTCTATGCCAGTCTTTTATATAAAGTTAAGGAATCCTGTGAAAACTCAAGCTCTTTTCTGTAGAGCATTGTGTTGAAAATAGATCTTTGAGGATTCAAAGAAAAATGACTTTTTAAATTTCCCACAGAACAGAAATTCCCACATTATTTACTAAAAGGCAAAGAATCTTGTTTTGACCTTTCTGAAAGACTTCCAAAGGTCTCTGACATGATCGTGTATGCTTCAGAACACAACCATCTGAATTCATCCCTTATGTTTTAGATGAAGGCTTGCATTATCTTTCAGTCTTTGGAGGACAATGTTTGCTTGGATGAAATCTGTGCAAATGGATTTCTTTTCCTTGATGATTCATGTTAAGGCAGGCATATATAACTATTAATAAAAGAGTAGGCTCAACCTGGTTATATAGTATTTTCACACACGTTATTGGGTGCTTCTGGTCTGGATCCTTCTTCTAAGTCAGAGTAACTCAGAGTGGTAGTATTTGCCTTTCTGTAATTCAGCTGAAAGATTTATAAAGTAGTAATGGATGTGGTCCAGTCTGGCCTCATGGTTATAATATAGAAGCTAATAAGCTGCCTACAGTTCCCATTGTAAGATCATGATTACAGTTGATGGGTTCTGTTAGATTATTTTACTTATTTGTGTTTGTTTGAGTTAAGTTAATTCAGCTACGCTTTATCAGCTGGCCAAAATAGCTACCAGATAATCTACTCTGCTGTTCTCTGCTTTTAACCTATAGCAGCCCAGACTGTAAGTAAGCACTATAGCCATGAACAACAACCAACACCAAAAGATGACAGGTTATTTAACACCCTGATAAGTATGGAACATGAGCAGCATAGTACACCCGTAACAGCCGTCCAGCAGGAAAACCCGAAGAGTTTGAGAGAAGATTTATATCACCAAAGAGTTGATGGATGTTGTCAAGAGGAATCATCAAGATGTAACTTGAGGTGCTGTGGGTAATATGGATGTGAGGAGGAGCTACCTTATCTCACAGCTCTGAAATACATTAAATGTAACATAACACTAGTCTCAAGTATAAAGTAACAGTCTTCATATTTCATTACAGCTCTTCTCCTGGCAGATGGCCCTTGAGGCATTGATTTAAACTAGAGCTACTTTTAACAAATCTTTGCATTTTTGCCACCTTTTGTTTTTTGCATTCAGAAGAAAACAACACATGACAACTTGCAAATTACAAAACCAAGTTTCCTGGAAATTTTGCCTGTCCCAGAAACTTCAGCCAGGGACAATCAAGGTAAGTTATTTACATGTGGTACTAGAGTTATCAATTTGTTTAGACTCTTGTAAAGGAACAGAGATACCAGAAACTTCTGTGATATGAACCTGGGTGCTCATCACACGGACTTCACACAACTCTTGCTTTACAGTTCAAACAATTACTTCTGCAGGCTTTTTGTCTAGCAATTGCCACATTAATATTATTTTCTAGTAGCCAGGAATACATAAGTCAGGAACCAGAACTGTAATAATGTTTGTATAATGCTTCCAATTTCACATGGAGAGAATTCCACTCCTTGAGGGAGTAGGGTAAGGAAAGAGACTTTTCTAAGGAGCTGAATAAAGACAGTGTGGACCCTGTACAGTGGTATGGGGTAGCTTATTGTCTGCATCTGGGAAAAAGACACAATTTGGCAACAAACTCTGTCATCACAGAGAGGATTGCTTCCAGCAAAGACTACTTACCAATCACAGTTATGAAAACGAATTTGCCATGTTCTGAACTTATAATTTTATGTGTCCAGCAGAAAAGGAGTATTTTATGTGGCATGACTGTAGCAATGGTGAAGGCAGTGAAAACAACACCCATAAAAAGAAAGTTAAATTTGCAGAATAGTCTTTCAAAGATGTTTTTCTTCCAAGTTAACCAAGTATTGGCAGGAAGCTGCAATATTTTTGCTCTCCACAAGTAAACACAGATTTTGGTGAATGGCACCTTTTTCTGGTACAAGAATAACAGGCAAACTATTGCAAGATGAAGAAATCTTAACAAATTACTTTGAAGGAATAATAGATTTTTCAAATATTTAACAATCATGATTAGAGTTGGTAGGGACACAGCTTTACAAACTGTTCATTGCTATAGTCCAGACAGAGGCTTTAGGATTTTTGTGTGCAAATGAGAGTTAAACACAGAAAAGGGGTTTTTTTTAAAAAAAAACACAGTCCATGAATAATGCAGATATATTTTTACTGATCACTGGAGGAAAAATAATTTAGTCCAAAAGAGGTAACAAAATTAAATAATAATGAAATGTAACACATCATTAAAAACACAGAATTATTCAATTATGGAAAAACAGATTGATATTCACAAACTCTTCATAAACAGAATAATGTGTGTGAGAACCTTGACTCATGTTAATACTTCTATTTGGTTTTGGTTTCTTTTTTTTTTTAAACTGGCAATCATAGCTGAACAGAATTCAAGGCAAAGGCTTAATTGTATCATTTTTTTTTCAAATTCTTTCGTTTCATTAAACTCATTTGTATTAACTTTTAGAATTTTAATGTTATTAGTTAATTAAAATATTTATTTTTAATGTTTCATTTTTCTTCCTTTTACTCCCATTAACTCTTCCTTCTTTTTATATAATAGGAATTTTTTCTCCAATTTACTTTTCTTCGTTAAAACATTCTATTTCTACATTAAATGCCTTCTCTAGATATTTTCACTCTTCAAACACCACTAAGAAGCCTACCACCTGGCAGCAGAAAAAGCCACAGCAGCAAGCAAAATGATTTACTAGAAGCGAAATCCATAAAATGTGACTATCAGACCTTTGAGCCTAAATCTTTAGCATCACGCAGCCAATTCACATTCAGCTACCTACCTTTTCATGCAAATTTATTTTATTCTACTTTGGCTGTTAGTGCATTAGCAATATATTTAATTTCGTTATTGAGAAATGTTATAGTACAACTCCACATTAATCTTGAGACATGTATGTTATTGAGATTTATATGTTGTTCTCTCAGTAGTATATAACACACACGTCTTTGGACAATATTGTCAACAGGACGTTTTAGAGCTTTCACTGTAACCACAGATCAGCTCTCGGTCATATGACGGTCTGCCAAGGCTATTGCCCGGCTTAGTTTCTTTCCTTCAGGAAGATATTACCTTGCAGGGATTCCATGAAAATAAAATGCTTTGATAACCTTATGAGTGCTGTGCAAATGTATTGTTGCTACTGGCCATTTTGTCTTTTTCTTTCGAACTTGTGCAGCTCAAGAAGATGTAACATAAGGAACACAGTACATCTTCACAAGCTCAGTACATACAGTTCAGTAGCAGAAAAGAAGTCCCACCACCAACCCAAATCCTTTCTTTTTTCTAGATGTTGCCCTCTGATTTATCTTTGCTGTAATAGAATACCTTTTTTTTTCTTCCCCCCTCTCTAAAAAGTATCATCAAAGTGGTTTCTTATTTTGGTACATTGCCTGCTTTTACTACATATTAGATGCCATCTCTGCTGAAACCTTCAGTCTACAATGACGTTTCCTCTCACCTGAAACTATCTACTTCTTCAATACCTCTTTTCCTGCCAAACCCCCAAACGGTTGAGGAAGTTTACCATGTCACTGCCTCTCAAACAGCAATTTCCTGCCTCTACTCCCAAGAGAATTCAAATTCTGCCAGAAAACTCAGAATCCAGAATCCTCCTTTTACTCTCCTTCTTGCTTCTTTTGTTCTGACTCTACAATGCAATAAACATCTCTCTTGCCAGTTCCTGTCATCTCTGACAGGTTTACTTATCTCTAAGGATGTATCCTAAAGAATGTTTTGTGTATGTGGTTCAAAAGGTCTGTTGAACAAGTCACAGTTTCACTGTCCTCCAGCACCCATCGACAAATTCAGTAAAATACTTTTTCCTAATCTTTGGGATTCCTGTGCTTTAAGACTTTGAGTTAATAGTGGTAAAACCTGTGATCTTAACTTGTAGCTCTGCATGTGTATGTGTACACTGTCCTATATACACACAAACACACAGAAATACAAATTAAACCTAGCAGAGAGTTCCCAGTTTGAGTTTCCAAGTATAAAGAAAGTTAAATAAAAGCGTTTAGGCAGAGTACACATTTGTATTCCTCAGAATTTCAATTTACCTGGGCATGTAATGTTTAACATTAAAATTGCATAACTCAGTAATATACAATATTGCTAAAGCAATTTATATAGAAGACATTCTACGTGTTGAATGCATACATTTCTGCTGATAAAGTGATACACTGGAGTTGCTAATGAAAACCTAATTAGCCTTTAGATAAACAGATTATGGTTATGATGTGTGACATAAAGAGCAGTGATGAAGAAAATTAAGCAGTCTCCTAGCTCCAGAAACTGTATCAAAACTTCTTATTTTCAAGTGGAAAGAATAATCCTGGCTCCATGCGTTTCATGGCTGCACACTGAATTAGTCCTCTACCAACAAATCAAGACAGGGAAGAGCATCAAAATGGAAAGTGTATGTATGCATGAACTAAAGTATGACATTTTGCTAGTTTGTTTACTAAATGATTGGTAACAAAGTACAAATTAATTATGCACATTTAGAAAAAGATCTGTATGTTCTAAAATAATTAAAAGGCTTCAAAAAATATGGATATTTTTGAAGAAGAAAATCATTATGCCAGCAAGTAAACAAGACAAAGTATAATGTAACGTTGTACTGTCAGAGCAAGAAAAATCCCTTTCCTCTGGCGATTAAAGCTACAAGGTTTCAGGAATTGGGAGCAGCATTTTCAAGCACAGCTGATGCAGACCCTGCCTTGCTGGAAGCAATGCAGCCATGCTAGGACTGTGAGGACCAAGTGTGACAGCAGAAAGCTGGCCAGCCTTTTTCATGAGTGGGGCTGGGGCAGAGTTTCTCTACCCCATTTGTTTTTCAGGAGGACACAATGTAATGTTTGAGTAACTCAGATCATATCTGGAAAACCCCAAGAGAACGTGCCTCCATCAATAAGAGAAAGAGCATCTTTCATTGAACAGTTTCCCCTTCCTTAGGCCGCTGTCCCAGCACAAGTCATAGTCAACCTTAAATCTTTCCAGGTTGCTGTCTTCTCACAGATTAAAGTGGAAAAGAGTATAGTAGAATGAAATATGCAGTATTTAATACCAAGTAAGTAAATATCAGAAAGCAAAATAATTCAGACACGTGTACCAAGGTAGGTTAGGCAAAGCAACAGAACACATCTAAACTGATTAATCATTTTTCGTGTATACAAGTTATTCACTAAAGAAACAGAAGCAGAGGGTCTGACTCTACAGAAAGGTACAAAATATCAAGCTGTTTCTCCCTGCCCAAGGAAATAAACCCAATAAAATATGAAATAATTTTTGAAATACTTTTATAGAAACGTCAAACATAGAGACATGCTCTGGTTTTAAAATAGACTTCAGTTGCACCATTTCATATTAATTGTTAATTAATTAATTGTTAAACCATGCGTAAGAAATGAGGAAAAGACAAAATATCAATCAAGACATTGAACTGGATCAAGTAATTATCCACCTTTTAATTATAAGTATCCAGGTTACAGAGTGTGAGAGCCTTTTCTGGTGAATACTGCACCCACCCATAAATTCTATCCGTTATGAACAAAAGGAGAATCAGAGTGGCTTTTTTTAACTGGTCACCTCCAAACCTGAAAGAATCAGAGGGGTAGCTGGCTTCTCGATAACAAGTGCTTGGTCAAAAATAATGTATCGATTCCCAAGTAATAACTGCAGGGCAGGATTCCATGATTTTGGATCTGTTTCCACAGCTGCAGGATAGGACAGTAAAAATTAATCTCCAGTCTGAAATCATACTTGTACTGATTGAACTAATCCTCAGTGCGGTTTCAGTGCTCCCTCCATTATGATTTAGACTGCCAAAACTCAGCACGGGATCCCCATGTAGAGAATTACAAAGCAACCCTTGGACAAAACCCTTGCTCATAGGCAGAGACCTTTTTTACCCAAGGTTCCTTACCCAAAGAAAGCCTCTTCCTCCCAAACTCCAGGTATTCCTTATTTGAGGCTCTTTCTGTAGAATTCCTGATGTTCTTTTCAGAAGCACGGTACTAGGAAGTGTAAGTGGAAAGAGGGAATGGCACAAAGAAATTAAAGGTCTTTTACAGTAGCCTTAAAAGAAATTTCTCCAGATTAATCACCTCAAGCCTGTTGTCATTCTGAAGAGGTTACCTGCCATCATGCGTGTTTTTAATTAAAATCCATTAATGAGCTACATCCATTCACCCATTTAGATTCTGTGTCAAGTATTTTCATTAAAGTACAGGTTACTATAAAATATAAGATTCAGCAGAAAAGACACTTCACACTGAAAGACATATCTTGCGTTATCAAAGACGAGGACTGATCCCCCCTGAGACAAAAGGCTGTTAATTGATCAGTCACGCACAGGAAATGGTATCTGGTTTTACAAAAATATTAATGTCTATAAGGATAGGAACTGACACTACTTTAATTAAAAGGAACGGTAAGACTGCCTTGTGAATAAGAAAGAAATTTAAAAGTTTCATGGAGAAAGATTAAACTTACCTGAATGGATTTCAAGAACAAGATTTTATTGTGTTGGTTTTGTTTTATTTTTTTATAAAGTAAGAGCTGGCATGCTTCAGAGAAGTTCTTTATTGGACACAACCTGAGATCTAAGGTTTGCAGAAAGAAAGAATTCTTGATTAAATGGATGTCAGAAAAGTCTTTAGGAAGTCACGTGAAAATTTTCATTCCACCACCTCTGACTTTTATAAATGCTTGTAGAAAGTCTGTCTATTCAGCTATTGTGAGCTTAATACTTTTAAGATGCATTTTACCTTGAATCAGCTTGAGTTAAAAGTGATTTCAAGGTAACCGAATAACAGAAAAGCATTTCTCTCCTGGGGGGTGTGACAGGTTAACATCACAGCACTAGAAACATCTTTAAAAAAAAAAAAAAAGCATAATCTGCAAACCATCCAAACATAAACAGAATGCACACCCCAGGCACTGAATGGGCAGCTGACATCCCTGCCCTTCGGAAAGTAAGTAATATTTTATACATCTATTAGTAACTGGGAAAGCATTCTTTATTCCAGAGAGATACTGGATACACCATAAAAATCCAGCAATCCCTCAGAGATATTGAGAGGCTCCAATTCTGAAGGATTAAGGCCAGTAAAGGGGACTGGGACTGCAGCCTACCTGCTGCACTGGCATCTCCTATGTCCCTCCTTTCATGTACCAGGGCAGTAATTTAAAGTTACAGATCTCCCACCCAGCTTTTAGATGTCACTCCAAAAGATCATGAAACTCTTCCAAGTCCTGTATTATAACCTCTCAGCCCTGCCAAACATGTGCTAGGCTAACTTAGCTCGGATGCCCTTGGAAATGTACCTCAGATAAATTAATTGAACCCTAAGTCTCATTCTTAACTAATGATGGTGGTCTACTTCATATAAATGATTATTCTTTGAAATGAGACAGGTGTAGAAGACAAATTCAAATCTTTTCGTGTTTGAAGCTGCGCCAGGGCAGGTTTAGGCTAGACATT
>BOSO01021324.1:16447-27976 GCA_018403395.1 Gorsachius goisagi | reverse complement strand
CTTTTCCAACCAAAGTGATTCTATGATTCTATAATTCAACCAGAACTGATCCAACAGTGCAGTAGCCAGATACTTAAAGAGCTAATCCTGACTAAGGAAAATTCCGCATCACGTTACTACTGTCCACTTCCAAGTTTGTAGTTGTAGACATTTCAGATTATCTTACCTTCACCATGGACTGAGAGAAATTTTGAAATACTAAGCATTTTGTGAAATTTGGAAAAATCTTTCCCTGCCTGGAATTTACAGTCCAAAGCAAAAGCCACTGATATATTTGTGTTTGCTCAGTAAAAATCAGAACAGTGCTCTAACTAACTAGTCCTACATAAAAAAAAAAAAAAAGGCTAAACTAGCTGAAGTATGAACATTAATCTTTTTCATATTTTTCATATATATGCATAGATGAAAGGGTAACAAGAAATAGTTCTGTTTTGCCAGTTAATGGATCTATGTACACTGGTGGTCTGAAGACCATATTTGAAAAGGGAGGGAGAAGATAACAGACTATTTAATGTTACTCACCACATAAAAATATTTGCCCTGGAGTGTTTTGGCTGAGAGGAAAAGTTGTTGCCTCTAACTCCACCCACTTCCAGTAGTGCCTGGACTGGTTCCAGCACGCTTTTGTTCAGACCTCTGTCAGCAATGAAAATGTTGAAGGATAATTTACTACTGTAGTAATCAAATTAAATAACTTAATGTGAAAGCAAACAAATCTTGTCATATGTTCCAATAATTAGTTAATGGAACATCAAAGAGAGAATGAAAAAGACATAGCTGCAGCACCCTAAGAGCATATTAACTCACTAATTATGACTCAGGCAACTTCTCCTCTTCCTCTCCATTGTTTGTAGATGGAAATTGTAAGGGCTAGATTCAAAAAAATAAACAAACAAATCAAAACAAAAACCAAACAGAAACACAGAGAAGACAGAGGCTAAAAGCTACCTAAGTCCTAAACTGCTCATCACCTATACAGCTGCTGCCTAACCCTGGAAGTATCTGCACTCATCAGGTACATCCCCAGTTGATCTTGAAAACTCCCAAAATACCTGGATTTGCACATACAGCACTGGTCCCAGTATGGACCCCTGAGGGACACCACTCGTCACCGGTCTCCATCCGGACATTGACCACTACCCTCTGGATGTGACCATCCAGCCGGTTCCTTATCCACCGAGCAGTCCACCCATCAAATCTATAGCTCTCCAATTTGGAGAGAAGGATGTTGTGGGGGACCATGTCAAAGGCTTTGCAGAAGTCCAGATAGATGACATCCATTGGTTTTCCCTTGTCCACTGTTGTCACACCATCATAGAAAGTCACTAGGTTCGTCAGGCAGGACTTGCCCTTGGTGAAGCCATGCTGGCTATCTTGAATTATCTCCCTGGCCTCCATGTGCCCTAGCATAGCTTCTAGGAGGATCTGTTCCATGATCTTCCCAGGCACAGAGGTGAGGCTGACAGGTCGGTAGTTCCCAGGGTCTTCCTTTCTACCCCTTTTGAAAATGGGCACAACTTGTGGCCGGGGGTCCCCAGGGCAGCTTAGCAATGCAAGTACACACACAAGAGACAGGACATCTTGGTTCAGCATTCTCCTAGTCCAAGAGAGTTCAAATCCATAGATCTTGTAGTTTGACTAGATGAATATTACAGTCCCTGTCCAACTGAACTATTTATTCTATTCTATTCTATTCTAGAATGTCAAAACTGCAATGCTCAGATGTTGCTAAACTAGAGCTGGCAGCAGAGATCTCCCATCCCTCTGTGGAAACCATGGTACTATACAACAAAGATCATACAGCTCACAGGGCCAGTGCGCTCTCTTTGCTATGAGCAGGGTGGTTCACCCTCCAGACCACATGGCCTGGCACACCACTTTTCTCTCTTCACTCCCTCCTCAGCCATTGACTCAACACACAAAACATCTAGCAATTAGCATTTTCTGTTCTCAGCACAGCTGTTATCACAATCAAGGGCTTGTCTGTCCTGCGCCATGATATAAAGTTACTATCTGCTCGTTGCTCTAAACTAGGTGGGTTCTCCTGGTACATTTGGTGTGTTTGCATGGTACTAGTCAACACTGCACAGTTCCTTGAGCCAGAGAAAGTGCGGTGTGCAAGAGGAGAAGACTGCAGTTCTCCTGTTTGCTCCTTCTAAAGTTTTTCACTGAAATCTATCTAGGAGACTACCACAGAGCACCACTGTATGCATGCCCGCAGTGTACACAGGAAGCATCCGTGGACAGTATCAAGCTGAGATGGTTTCTTTCTGTTGTGAGGTGCTGGAGTAGCTAGGCAAGCTGCCAAGAGAAACTCAGTTCCATGGAGAATAATTCCTTGCATGCCAGCTCTTCACGATTGTAAAATACAGAGCGTTCCAACACTGAACTCATTCCAACTGGCTAACTGCTCTGGATACATAGTCATTAATGGGGTTTAACTTAATTCTGGCTCTGCAAAACTGCTTTGTAGAAAACAAAGATAAAGGCTAACCAAGAAAAAGGCAAAAATAACTGTGAGCAAGAACTGAACAAAGACTTTATACAGTTGTAATGATTTTAATCTGAGACACCCTTCATAAGTTCCTGATCAATCTACCATTAGGAAGAAAGGGGACTTCAGTTTTGAAGTTGTAATGTATTTTAATCAATGGAGTGGTTCTCAATAGATTTAGAACTTGATTTCCTCAGTTTTCATAAGACTTTCACTAATATATGACAGTCTCACAAATACACACTTGAGTTCATGGTGCTTCAGCTCCATTTAGACTTGATTATTTCTTTTTGACAATGTTGGATAGTATCTTGGAGATGAATCATTTAGCATATGATTTAGCACAGCAGCATATTTCTTGAGCAATTTAAATCCCCGGTGGCACTGAGTCCCTCCTGACTATCCCGGACTTGAAGAGAGACATTCACAGGTATGTTACTTTGAAGGATTGATCCTAATGAAAGTTTGCCTGTGAGAGGATATAGAGTGCTTGGACCTGAATCGTAAGAAAGGTTTGGTTAATTGAGCTATCTGAAACATTGTGTCATAAATCAGATGAGAACACAGTTCATTCTGACATTTCCAGTCAAGTAGAGTGTTAAAGTACTTTCTTAAAGTTCCCACATATGATCTCAACTGAAATTAAGAGCAGAAGCTCACAAAGATCAATAGTGTTAAAGTTAAGATTTGACCATAAGTTTTGATTGAATTTTGTGGGGAAAATGAAAGCAAGAGTCAATAGACAGGAAAGGCATGAACAGCAATCTTTTCCCTTTTTTTTATCCTTGAACTTAGATTCCCCATTAAACTCTTGCTGGTTTGGGTCTGTCAAAAAATTTTTTTTGTTTTCCCAGAAAGTTATCAACACTGTAATAATTCTGCTCCCACTGAAGTCAATAGCAGTTTGGAATGAACTACAGCACTGGCAGAATTAGGGAAAGTGCTGAATGTGCTTCAGGAACCTACACTGTAATTTAAATGAGAACATAAACATTGGGTGAAATCTTTGCCCTTTTTTTCCCTAGAAACTTCAAACTGGATATCAATCTCACATAATTAACATGAAACCAATGAATTAGCCAACAAAAATATTTTCAGGGTATTTAATGATCTAATTTAAAGGATGACTTACAACTCTAGGTTTGCCTAAAGCTCTGACATACCTAAGGTCAGCAAAGTTGTTGGGTGTGTTGCAGGAGAAGAGCCAGAGATCACTCAGACAGATCTGATCTAGCAGTTTGTTTATTAGAGTTCGAATGAGTACATTTAGGTATGTAAAATATTTAATAATACAGATGGCTTGGAGGTCAATACTCTAGTATTTACTACACTTAAAGTTAGTATGGGATACACAGATTATCGCTTAAGCTTACTGTAAATATCTTAAATGTTACACACACGCAAAAAATGTCACTTACCAACCCATCAGTGTCTGGTGTCAGGTAAGGGATCTCTCAGCCTCAAGGGGCAACCTTGAGAACCATCCCTACTCAAGGGGAGATCACCGCCGCGCAGCCAGACGCTTTGTAGGGAGAGCTCAACAGGCCCTGGTGGCTGCACATATTTATAGTGTAAAGTGGTTAATTTGTAGACAGATTTTCTGCTGTGTTAATGCAGTTTCAGCTGTTTATCAGCCCAGTCTCCAGCCAAACTGGGGTTTTTTTTTTAGTTTGGTGCTGAGTTGTCACTGATAACCTTACACAATTGAATTAACTTTGATTAAGCCTACTTGCTGGGCATCTGCCTGGACCAAAGTTCAGTTAGTTCAGACAGGAAGAGTGCATCCATCACAGTATATTGAAATAATACATCTATAACTATGGAGACTCCTTCCTTGGGAGACTTTCCAAGATTGTAGAACAAACTCCCATATGAAATAAAAATGTACCACAACTTTTTCATTTTACATTCAAAGGTATTTTTGACCTTGCCTCCACTAACGTAGACATAGGAAACAGAAAACAGATATTTCAGACTAACAGTGAAAATCAGTCCAAAAAAACCAGTCCACTGACCACAGTGTTACTTTGCTTCTAGAGAAGACGTGAGAAATAAGAAAGAAATGCTATGAGATAGATATTAGTCATGGAGATAAATACAACACTGGAAAATTTTCAAGTTCTTCAATTTGAGTAAGTAAGTAAAGTGAAAGACCTGTGTAGAACAGAATAGTGTTCTGGGAAAAGCAAATGAGCTCCAGAAAATTGTTTTGTATTTTTTTAATGTTTTGCAGTGAATCATAGTCTAACTTCCATAGGACATATGCCATGAATCTCATCATAATATTACTGAGCCTGTTAAAAAAAAGATTGACCTGTTTCTGCCCTGATGTTAGAAGTGTGAGTGGAAACTACTGAAGAAGATTCTCTCTTGCACAACTAAAATCATAACAAAATATATTGCTACTGGGAGTCATGATCTTGTGCAGAGCAATTCCCCATGTAGCAATTAAAGTATGATGATCATCAACCCACTTTCTGTGTCAAGCAAAAGGTCAAATGGCACTGGTAACTGTTGAGCCACAGTACAGCTTTTAACCAACAGAAAAGTATTGATGGTAATAGTGATTTGTGGAGAAGTGTCTTCCCTCCTCCTCATTGTTAACAGAAGAGTTACTTCAGGAACATGCCATCCTCCAGCAGAAACCACTAGTGCACTTAGTTGGAAGATTTTTTTTATTCATACAAAACCTTTCAAAAATGTCTTTCCAATTAAGTTAGAGATGAAGAAATATTAGTGATGATACAAAAATAGGAAAATTTCAACAAGGAAGAAAAGAATCTATGTGGATAAAATTACCTGAAAATTTATCACACTGCTGAGATCCTCAAAACTCTGCTTGCTGTGGGTTTGCCTATCTGCACAAAAGATATCTGAGCATGATAATCATCCATTTCTCTGTGTGTGGTTGTACCCATTTCAGACTGTAGCCTCTGCCGAAACCTTCATCATCTGCTTCCCAAGGGAGTATACTTGCTCCGACTTTTCAGTGTGATGCTTTCTTCCTGTTGAAACTATTCCTCTTAGTATGAACAGATAAATATTATTTGGAGCAGAGATTCTTCCTGGCCTTCTCTCATCTGGAGGGAGGGCCTTAACCAATAAAAAATGCCATTGGTTTATTCATTTTTATAGTATTTCCTCTGAACAGTATTTGTACATGGCAAGTTACTATACAGCCTCATCTGAAATATCACTCTGTGTAGTTGCAATTAATGAGGAATGAGCACTGCTTAAGAATCAACAACTCTAGAAATGCCATGGTCTCTATATCCTTTGTATTCCCGTACAATTGTTTATTGAATCTGACATCTTTAACAGGAAAGTGGTAATTTTAGTGAGACTTTCACCAGAAACTAGTCCTGTTGCATGAATCTCAAGCTTTTTGTCATATAGCTAGTGGTCTGTCTCAGAGCCCAGAAAAGCCAAAGCTTGTGTGTTAACAGTAACTCAGTTCCTTTTCTGTGTAGGACAGAGGATTAGATTTTTTTTCCCCTTCACATTTGGAAATACTTATTTTTAGCTGTGCATTTTGAAATTGCGCTTATGCTATGAGTGGAGAAAACAAAAATTGATTAAGAAATTAATTTCTTATGATTGCTACTGTCTTAAAACATAAAGTATTAAAATATTTCCAACATATGTTATTTAAAATACCGCTGAAAGAATAACAGTACTCTGTCTGGCTGATTATTTTGAAAACAACAGCATAGTAATCATATTAAGAAAAGGGGTGTTAAAATTAAATGTCCTGAAATTTGGCAAAACATCATTGGTTGCAAATGAGATGGACAGGCTGTTCTATCTACAAATCAATGCCAAAGGAGGATGACTTTGCTTCTAGCTAATTGTCCAACTAATGATCTGCTTAAGACAGTCAAGTACATTGTACATAAGTTATCATTTGCTCTTGAAAACTGAATTTTTGATACACAAACACTTTTTCTCAGTCACCAGAAGACTTTCAAAACTCCAGAAAATATTCAGAATGGGCAATCTTTCTGGCTAGCACTTTCTAATTAAAAAACATTAAAATGTTTTCCAGTTATTAGAAATTACTTTGAACATTAAGGGACTCCATGTAGAAATTTTAAATTTTTTTTAAAGGAAGGATGAATATGAGGGATGAAGACTTTCACTTTCTGAAAGCAACTATTTTTTTATGCAGTAATCTCATAATCATGACAATCTGGTCTTGTTCAGTATGCAATTTAGGACAAGACTGTATTAATAAAAAGGCAAAATAAAAGTCAGAAATTAAGGTATATTCTCTGGTCATAAACATACTGCTTTAAAACAAACTGACAAAGTGGAAAAAAATCAAAAGAGATTTCTTTCCTTGGTATATAAGAGCTCTTACATACCTGACTTACTATCTTGACTTTCATCAAATTCTGACACAGTCTTTGACAAAGAAATCAACTTTTCAAGACATTTTCAATCTTGAATCTAGACCAAAGGCTGAATAAGCATTCTTTTTAAGTATTATAAACTGAGATTTTTATTAATCTGTTGATGTATACTTGAAGAATTTTATATTAGTGGTATAATACTGACTTTAAATCTGGTTTTCTTAAATGTCTTAAAATGTCTGGAACATATTATGTCCAATACTACCTCAAATACAGTATCAGAATATTTTCTTTGTTTAAACAGTGGTAGACAGTTTTCTAAATATTGATTCTTCTAAAACAAAGCTTTAGATGAAGATTATTTTCTTTTATATCGTGCATGTGTGTTTACTTTTTAAAAACTAGAGATATTAAAGCTAATCATAAATACTGCCATTCATGATAATTGAATTCAGCATTTGAAGGCAAATCTATACTAAACTAAATGATACACAAAGCACTTATCTAAACTGTGATTCAGAAAGAACACATTGCAAATTCTCTTCTTGCCGTTTTCCCTTTTTCCAGCAGAAAAAAAAAAGATGCTCACTTACTTCTCAGAGAAATACTATTGGCCTTAGATTTCAGAGAGGTGAAATTGCATTGCTGCCAAAACAGAGGACTTCTGGGAATGCACAGAAAAATTCTCAGATATCAAAGTAAAACCTGCGAAGGTAAAAGGTGCAGAAAAGCATATCTAGGGTTTGGTCACAGGTGCCTCAGGTTTCAAGACTGTAAGCAAGCAAAAGCCCAGAAATTAAATATAAACTCCATATTAAGCACCTATTAACTGTGGATATAACTACTGTTTTTAATTATGTTGGACTGTACAAGACAACATTGGCTTTAATTTAATTTTTGTGTGTGCCTAAATGACTGAAAATAGGCGACTGGAGGTCAGTTCAAATACCTTTTACAGCCAAATAACCAAAAGTACTGATGCTGCTCCTGCCTGGCAACAGGAATCTTTATTTGCTCCAGAAAAGGACTGTCTTACCTCACAGATTATAAAAGAATAGAAAAGAAAAAAATCAGCCCTTTATTTCCACAGGAGTACTTTGAATGATATGTTCATTAATTCAATTAAAGTTAACTAGGTTCATGGTATCCTGGGGTAAGGTCACAATCGTATCACATCAAACGCACTAAGGAAAATCATCCAAAACAATTATGGTTCTGAAAGAATGGCAAATTCTCTCAGGATTACAGAAATTCAGAGGAAGATCCTCAAGCAGGTTTTACAGAAAGTCAGAGGAAGCGCCTCTAACCAGTTTGAACAGAAAATCAGAAGTTTGGATGTACAGTATAAGCCTGATTCTAATGTCAGTTGCCCAAATCTTCCTCTAATTTAATACCATGAAGTGCAACTCTTGTTTACTTCAGTCTGAGCAAGATCAGAATCAAATTCTGTACAAGTTCAGGAGTCCCTGATCGCCTCAAGTACAGGGAAGTTCAGAGGGAAACGGGGAGAAAAAGTGCAAACACAGAACTAACACTTTCATGTGTTCTTGCATTCACTGATTCAGAGCTTACCAAACACCCTGCTCCCTCCATCTTTTCCCACTCCGTATTTCCAAAGCTGAAAGAAGAAAATAATTAGATGAATAAAAGAGCAGCAAAGAAAGGAGAGAGAAGGAAAGAGACGTGTTAGAAACCAGCTTCTCCAGCAGTCTGCATATAGCAAAAACTGTCTTTCCTCTGCTGGAACCTTCCTATATCACTACGATAAATTAATTAATCTCACACCAGCAAGCAAGATCATTAAAGAAGTGACTTGGAGCTTGATAATATTAGTTTAGTTGGTGATTGCACTGATTTCTCCCATCTGAACAGCTCTCTCCCATCTCCTCAATTTCACCAAAACCAAATTCTGATTTATTAGTGGAGATTGATGGGAGTTGGGCATACTTATTGCAAGGTTTTTATTTTCCTAGGTGAGTACTCAAGAGGGACTCATTGTGAGGAACGGTAAATGTATGGAGACAGGGTGCAAAACCTACTGCAAATCCTGCTGGAGGAAGCATTTACGTCTAGCCTACTGGGAATTGAAACGAAACAAAAAAGGGATAATGGGAGACACTGGAAGAAGGAAGATGATGAAATAGCTGTGAAAACAGAAAATTAAGAGGTCAGGAGAAAGTAGTTCAATGTGAAAGAGAAGCATCCTTTGAAGCTCATGAAGAGGACAGCAGTCTGTTGGGGACAGCCTAGGAACAGAGAGAGAGAAAAGAACAGGGCCCACGTCCTTTAATCTGGTCTTGCAAAAAAGCAAGCGCGATTAGTACAAGCTTACTAATGAAAAGCAGGGACTCTTTCCCTCAGGTCTTTAGGTATAAAATAAATCAGACTAGCAGGATGGAATAACTCTTACCAAGCTGGCAGCATCATTAACCTAGCACCTAATGGGAGCTTTTGCTGCTAGGATCAGCCAAAAGGTGGGAGAGAGGAAGAAAGGGATGGCTCAAAGAGTTATGTCAGTCGGGGGAGAAGAAAGGCAGCAGAAGTCCTGAAAACACAAACTCTTCTAAACAAATTCTTTTGCCTGCTGTGAATGCTTCCTGTTCTTTAAAAATGAAGCTTATCATTCAGCGTGCCAACTAAATGTTAGTGCTGCACAGCACTGTGAGAGCACATCAGATGATTAGGAAAGGTGTACCTGACAGCTGTTGAGAAGGGTTCATTAAAAGTGAGGCAGAAGAACACAACCCAAAGGTATTCTACAGGGATTGATGCTGTGTTTGAAGTACATTCAGCACTTCCCTGAATTAACTGAACAATTATTACATATAAACTGTGCAGGTAAAACAAAGGGTGGTAGCATCGTAGCAAAAGACAGGAAAATATTCCTATCGTGATAAACAGGGGCTAATTACACTGAATGCATTGTTTTCAGCCACAGACAAAACTACACGTATGCAATATGAGATGCTGAATATGTATGGAAAACAAGTCCTGCGGGCTTGTTTAGTCTGGAGAAGAGGAGGCTGAGGGGAGACCTCATCGCCCTCTACAACTGCCTGCTTGTAGAGAGGTGGGGGTCGGCCTCTTCTCTCTGGTAAGAGGCAACAGGATGAGGGGAAATGGTCTGAAGTTGCTCCAGGGCAGGTTTAGGTTGGACATTAGGAAAAATTTCTTCACAGAAAGAGTTGTCAAGCATTGGAATGGGCTGCCCAGGGAAGTGGTTGAGTCCCCATCCCTGGAGGTATTTAAAAGACAGGTAGATGAGGTGCTTAGGGACATGATTTAGTGGTGGGATGGCAGGGTTAGGTTAACAGTTGAACTTGATGATCTTAAAGGTCTTTTCCAACCTAAATGATTCTATTCTATTCTATTATATATGCATTTAAAACATTTTTAAATGCTTTTGAAAGAAGAAATATAACTGGGATTACTGAGTAACAACAGGGAAGTGATTTTCACTTCTCCTTATGGCACGATAAGACGAACACAAGCATAATGAGTAGCAATGGGGGGTTCATGCTACACAAAAACATTGCTGAGAAATCACAAAGGGTGCAGAAAAGTATTCAAAGGCTAGAGAAAATGCCTTCCTGTGGGAGATATAAAGAATTCAATCACTACAGTTTATGCAAAAGAAAGTTAATGACAGTGGCTTCACACTGTCCTAGAGAGAAAATTTCTGTTATTAAGGCACTTGGTGAGTTATAAGAGAAAAGAAAGGCAAAAACCAATGTCTGGAAGCTAAAACCAGACAAATCCAATATGAAAACGCACACAGTTTTACTACTGATTAATGAGTGGAAAAACAATTATCAGAGGAAGTGATAGAATTTCTTTCTCTCTTGATTTCTTCCCATTAAGACTGGCTTTCTAGAAGTGAAACTGTAGCCAAACCAATGGGCACAGGAAAGAGATAGCTGGAGATCAGCTGCATAACCATTTACTGATCCTTCTAGATTTAGACATTCTAAGTCCTCAAATGCATCTCAAACTTGAGGGCATTCATTAGTCCTTGCTTCACTGGTCTTTGAGGGAATGTGATGGGGGTGCGGGAGTAATTTGTCCCAGCAATGGACAAGGAACTTTTCTCGGTCAACTTCTGCTGCCCATCTGTATTTCAAATGGCAGCAAACTGTAATGCTCTTGTGCTTGACAAGAAGAAGATTCATTTTAGAAATAATGAGTTTGACAAAAGTTATTCTACTCAGGTAGGTGACCACTGCTTTAGATGCAGAGGTCACCACATGCCTTGACAGTGGAGGGAAAAGCCCATTTCTTACTGACACATACTTTATATCACTGCAACCAAAGCAAAAGTTGTGTCTACATGTCTTTTTTTCTAGAGTTAGCCCGGACTGCAATTTCCTTTAGTTTGTACAAAGGTATGGAACACATGAATTATAGAAAGCATGTAATCTTCTAAGTGATGTGCCTATCTGACGTGACCCATCTCCAGGTTCTTGTCCCTCAGGAAATCTAGCACACAAGCAGCTAGAGGATAATTAAGGGCAACAATTGCTTTAATAATGAATGCCTTTGCTTTTACCCATCTTAGAAAAGCAGCTCTAATATGCTGTCAAGTGTTTGTTAAGAAGTATCTCTCAATGTCAATTGTGCGCGGATATTTGTGGTTACAACCTCTAATGATATCATAGAATCATAGAATCATAGAAGGTTTCAGGT
>BOSO01021324.1:0-15678 GCA_018403395.1 Gorsachius goisagi | reverse complement strand
GTAAATGGTATGGAATAAGGGGTGGAGGTTATATTAGGTCGAGCAGCATAGGGATGTGCTTTCTATTGGTATGTAGAAAGAGGCTGATAACACACTGTGTGCTGAGGGATCCTATGCTGAGTCTCCCTCTAGATAAAGTTACCTCCTTTCTGTAAGTGTAGAGGAGCCTTGGGAGAATAACCTTACTAGGCTAGAGCTAACTTTTGTGAATTTAATCTACAAGTGCTTGTGTGCTGTAATTTAGTAGCTGCCGAGGAAGAAAGTGCTGCTATAAATTCTTTCCCTCATTTACTGTGGATTAACTGGTCTGTGAAGACAAACCGTAAGTCACCTGGGTACCTTTGAAATTTATACTCACATTTTTAGCTTCACAGAACAACCACTTTCTCGTCATACTCAGACATAACAATCAAAGTCTTGACCTTGACCAGGATCTAGGGAGCAGCAGTTACTCAAAATCAATCTTTAGAAATACTCAAAGGCAGAAAAATCAGTTTTTAGAGCAGTTTACTTTCTAAGAAACCTCTGTAGGTTCCTGATTGGTTTCTGGTGTTAGCTACAGAGGCAGTAATCACAAAAAGACACCTAATAGTTCATGGCATGTGTTTATAACACTAGATAATACTGCATTTTGTGAGGCATTTTTACTAAATTTAATGTGAACAACAACAGCAGGGATCCTGGGTTTAAAGACATGTTGTTTCTCTTCTGATCCATATAAGCAAAGAGGACTTTCTGGACATAGGGAAAGCAGACGTCTAATAGAGACTTGACGCAGCTGGTGTTGATTTCCATGACATCCTTCAGCTAGAAAAAATAAAGTAACAATATTGTTTTCTATTTTTGGTTTGTGCCTTTCCCTGATATAGGTAAATAAAAGTACTGTCAGCTGAAGATATGGTCTTGAATTATTATTCTCCGAAAGTGTACAGAAAAAAAAAGCCTTGACTCTGTGTAAGCCCTGCTCAGCAGTAATAAAAACATCCCTGTGTTATCAACACTGTTTCCAGCACAAATCCAAAACAAAGCCCCATACTAGCTACTATGAAGTAAATTAACTCTACCCAAGCCAAAACCAGCACATAGCCTAGAGATCTATGCATCTTATTTGAATTGCTACTTACTTTACTCAATTTTTATTAGCAAGAAATTATATTTGAAATCAGGTGGGTTAGCAAAATCAATAAACTCCAGCATTTCGTTTTTAACACTGTTTTAACATTGCTTTCCAGACTCAGGAAAGAGTGAATGTAGTTCTAATTCATTATATATAAGGCCTCTAGTCTAAATACAGAACTTTCTTTGAGGAGAGAAGATATATTTTGTTTGAATTATAAGGGCTGTTATTCAGGCGAATGTATACATCACAGATTTGTTATGTGATAATTCTAAGTGTACTAACCTTATAAAAACTTTACATGAAATCTGATCATTTGTAAAGGGATGGAGGAGAGAGAAAGTGGAAGAAAATAGGATGCCCCACCCCTCATGGTTATAATGTGGCGGGTGGTTTAATTCTGTCAAACTTATAGCTCCAGGTCTGATGTTTAGAAAACTTCATAAACCTAGAGATATCCCTACAGACTTTGGAATTAGCATGTGTAAGATAAAAGTTAATGCAATTCTTAAACCATTACCATAGCAACATTATTAATGTTATGTTAGTTAAGACCACAGCAGTGTTTCTATTTTTAAAAAAACAATAGTGCTTCCTCGTCTTTAGTAGTTCATGTAAAATGGAAAGTATACAGAAATATTTACTTCATGTCTGCCTCACAAAGAGAGGTTATCATCTCAAGTAATATTCTATCACCAATGAAATGATAGAAAATCTTTGGTGACTGATGCTTTGTATTAAAAATTTAACATCCTAAAATAACAAATCTAAATTTTTTAGTTACAACTTTTCCACAAGCAATACTGAAAATTCAAATAAATCTCATTTGTAGTATAAAACCAATACGTTTTCCACCCATTCCAGCAGCCGCTACATAAGGATACCTGATATCTGAATTTGCTAGGCAAAATTTTCAGTGTTATTTGCCAGAAATTACTTCAGCTCATAATTTAGGTACCTCAATATTCGCTGCCTTCACAGCAATAGGACACACAGGACAGCACTTCTAATTACTGTTTGCAGTTACTCAAATGCAACCAATGTAATCCTATTTCTGTATATGCTGTATGTAGCAATGCATGACAGTTACATCTTCTCTTTATTATAGATTATCAGAACTTTTTTGCAATTTGCAAATAGGTGTCTCCTACTATTGCTACCTATTTCTTTTCCTGGGAGATTAAACCCTAAAATATAAATGTATATTTTTTAATCATGAAAAGAGCAAGAGGTGAAAAGTATTACTCAGGAGATTGCTGAGTGAAAAAAAGACTTATATGGTCTTCTGAATCCTTCAACCTTTCAATCTTATGTCAACATTTTAATGGTGAAATATTAGTTTACATTAGAATAATATGCTAAAGTGTAGTTAGACAGATACTTGGGAGTAGAAATGCACATAAAGCTCACAGTCAATGAGAACCACAGTTCTCCCCGATGCTTTCATTTGCACAGTGCTTGGATAACTTTCCTTTCCATTTCTGGATACCTGCAGTGGAATCTGCAGTGGGAGAAGTAAGTTCCCATAAAGCTGTTGTGTCAGCCAGAATGATTGGCACATTATGTACTCTGCCTTTCTCCTTGCATGTACCTGCTTCATCCTGGAAGGCATTCTGGGCTGCAAGAGGATGGGAAACAAGGTATTACTTTTAATCAACCAAGAATCCTTGGAAAAAAAAAAAAATAATATTGAGGTTTTTGCCTTCAGCCAGGTTTAAACTTCTTTTTTCTTTTTCTTATGCTGCTTTGTGTCTTCAGGATGGGACGAGCATTTGTCCAGGCCTTATGTATAATAAATATAAAGTACTTTCTATTCCCAACGGTAATAAATGCCCATTCTGAACCAATTTATTGTAGTCAGCCTGAAAGTAATAGCTTTCTCTTACTGCCAAAATATTCTTTTCTGAAATCAACTCCATATCCTCAGTAAGAGATCTTTTTGCTGTAGCGAGGTGTTGATTTGCATGCTCTCATTTGAAATTACATTACTTCTAAATGTGTCCAAATTTTCAGAATTTGGAAAAACACCCAAAAGCGAATTTTTTACTTGCTGCTTTGAGATAACCAGATGTCGTACTGATAGAAGGGTGCTAATCCAGAATAATTGGGTTTCTGTGAATGCAAGGCACCAGCAAGGATGAATTGTAGCAGCAAGGGTAAAACTCATCATAAGATAGCAAGGGACTGTCTAATTGAAATTTGCAAAGTGAAAAATGAATCATGTTCTATGTCCTGGAATGCTGTGAAGCTTTCAAAGGGAAAAAAACCTACTTCTTTCAGAATATTACCCAGGCTGCTTATGTGACCTATCAGGCCATCTCTGAGTCAGAGAGCATTTAGTACGCACTGGCTTTCTGAAAAGGGAATTTGTCTTTTAAACGTCAATGACTGCATATGGGAGAAGTGGGAAAAAAGTATCTGGTTGTTACATCAAATGGAGGGTTTGAGTCTTTAATAATAACAAAAAGGCAACTTCCCTCACCAATTCTTTTTCCAGTGATGTCCCTAAGCTGATATATCACAGAAAGCAATGCTGTATTTTTAGCCTTATATATTTGATTTAGATGTGCTCCTCATTACCAATAAGCCATAAAAATTGTGTGACACTGACTCAGTTCACAGTTCTATAATTTACTTGAAGTACTAAATTATTAATAATTGCTCCTCAATTGTAATTAGAAACTTAAGAGAGCTGTTGGATTAACATTTCTAGTCTGATGGCCTATTTTCTCCTTTCCTTGCAGAAGTGCAAGTGTCTCAGTAGGCAGGTAATGAAGCATACCTGGCATCCTTATAGGGATACTGAGGCAATGTTCCCGGGGCTTCTGTTATCCTAGTATTTTTTACAGATTTCTTATCCCAGAAAGCCTTCTTGCAACAGGATTAACCTCTTTACTGAGAAATGATTGTCCTGGGTCAGAACAGATGTCCCTCTGCTGAACATGTCCATCCCCAGTGGTAGTCAAGTGCAGATGCTGAGGGAAGAATACAAGAACAGGGCAGTCGGGTAGCAATGCTTTCCCAGAACACTCTCCCAATCTCCAATATTTTACAGTTCAAGGACTTATTCTGCCACAAGTTACATGCTTGTATTTAATAGTCCTTGGGGATTCCACTGATTTGCCTAATGGCTTTTTGAACTCATGTAAGCTTTTAGCAATCACAGCATGTCATGTTCTGGGGCTCCATGGCTCAACTGTCTACCATGAACAGACGCTCTTCCTTTAGCTTCTTCTGCATAAGCCTTTCAATAGTTTCATCTGGCCCCTTGCTCTTGTACTGGAAGAAATAGTGAACTGCATCTTTTCCAAGATATTTATGTTCTCATAGGCTGTTACCATGCTTGCTCCACTGTTTCTTTTGTAAGGAGAGAGTGCTAGCTTTCCCACCTGTTCCTTGTAGAAAATGATTTCATATCTTTGATCATTCTCGTTACCCCTCTCAGAGGTTTTTCTAGCTTTACCACAGTCTTTCTGAGAAGGGAGGGGTGTGGGAGAGAGATATTCAGAGCTATGCACATCGTCCAAGACACAGGAATACCTCAGATTTACACAGTAGGATAAAATATTTTCATTAAAAGCCCAAGATTTCACTTCAGAGCACTAGTAGCCAGCTTACAGCCCAGTAGGTTTTAAATTTCTAGCTCATTCCCTTGCCAGCAATAAAATCTAAATTTGCTTTCTCCAGTAGAACGCTATCGCAATCGAGTCCTCCCACATGCTTCTGGAGCCATGTGTGGAGAGTATACAATCAGTACTGCTCCATGCCTTTAGTAATATCTCCCTGAGTTTTGTGCTACCCACTGCTCAGTCAAGAAGAAGGAATAATTGTTCCAGATGTTCACAAGTCAATGTTATCAGTAGTGTAACTGCACTGAAACCAACACTGACCTGACAAGATAAGTTGCATTTAAAGGAAATGCTGGCTTCTCATGGGGAAAATAAAGCTTCTGCTCAGAATCTAAAGTCTTTCAGATTATTTTAGCTTTATTTCATTTTGTAAAGTGTATGTGGCCCCTGATTATCAGCAGCATTTTCTGCTCAATTTAACTTGTTTTTATCACACAGTCTGATCAGTTTAAAAATTCTGAGTTCTGAACCGGCATGCTCCTAACAATCAACTGTTGGCTTAAATTTATTTTATGAAAAAAAAAAAAGATAAATTATGTTTCCTGGGAGGTTTTACATTTCTGCCTCAAATCTGAAGCATCCGGAAGCCGGAGCTTACACACTGACTCACTGTCACTCCATACCTACAAATTATTATCTTCCTCGGATCAGCCAGCAGTCACACATGAGCTCAATGAGAGCTGAGAAGCTTAACAAAATAACCTTTCCTTCTCTCCAAAATATGTTCAAAATCAAGCTGGATGAGACTGTAGCCCAAAACCACTTCTAGTTTTAAGCACAGAAATGGGGCACAGCTCTTCTAGCATCCTATTGAACTGGCAGCTTTCAGCTGTTTCTTGCGGTGGCTGATGGTGTCCACAGCATGTCCTGTTTAGATGAGGACAGCTCCTGGGGGTTTTGCAGAAATTTGGTTTGGTTTGGTTTGTTACTTTGGGATTTTTCTTTCTGGGGGGAAGGAGGTTGGTTTGGTTTTTAATGTGAATGCAACAAAGTTCAGAGCAGCTTTCAAACTGAAATTCTGCTGTTCTATATTCATTATCTCACAATGCTTTCCAGCTCAATTTCTTCAACTGCGATGGAAAGATAATTTCCCCCGACTGGAAGCCCTGTAAACACATGTGGGTCACTGCATAGCCATGTATTTGGAAACACACCCAAGGTGGCACTGAGCAGGACAATTGAGAACCTTTTTAACTGCCTTCATACCTTCACGAAATTCAGTATTTATGATTATTATCACTGTATTAAAATTAAATATAATTCATTATGTTTGAATATGAATGTTATTTATAATACTGTGACACACTGAAGGAAGACATTTGAATAAAAATACCTCTTCTCTTACTTCGATTTATTATTTAAAAATACCATTGTAAAGAAACGTAAAGCTAAACAATGGTACCTTTCTGCATAATTTATGTCTTTCAGCCCAAGATTATGGTTGCGGACAGAAACAATTAAAACAGAAGAAAAGATGGTTTAAGAAGAAATACTGTAACTCTAGGCACTAAGTTTCCATTAGACTCAGTAAGTGAAAGAATCTTCTCTGCACCTTGCAGATGGTTGTAAGTCATTGTTACTCAAACCCTGAGGCAAACTCTGCTCTATAATTGAAAAAGAGAAACCACTGGCCAAAAGCATTTCCCTGTGGAGAGCTTGTTGGGTGTTTCTCATCCACAGTAGTTTTTTTCCAAACAAGGGATAATTCCATTCAATACATTTAAGTAGCAGTAGGAAAATTTTATTTTACATGACATTTAATACAGCATAGATCTTACGATTTTGTTAAAACTAGAAAATTCTGTTATTACAATTTTTGTCTAAAAATAAGCTTATTTGATCAACGTTACCCAATGTATAACTATCAGCAAAAGCTAAGCTAAATTACTGTGCAATTTACCAACTTCAGCTCACATAAATAAAAAATTCAGACTTCAGACTTTGTTACTCAAATCTCAAAATGAATTTGAAGCTTACAGCTCTGGATGCTTCTCACCAGAATGAACAAAATAATTATATTCTTTAAACCCTATGAACAGTCTACTCAGCACATAAGCAACTCTGACACCACCACCTGGGAAAAATACCCCAAAGTTTTGTTTCAAGGTAATTATTGGCACCGACATTTTAGCTGGCAGTCTCTGTTAGGAGCATCAAAACATCAAACATTTCTGGGAGGTATCACTTTCCCATGTGCTAATGTACATGACAGTCATTCCCTGGTGTTACTGCATAGAAAGTCCCAAAATCCTGCAGGGTACTTCACCAATATCCTTCCTGCCCGAGGAAGCATTGCCCAGTTTTGCATAGGAGTCCCAACACTTAGTCCAGTAATAACAATTTCAGTGACAATCTCCATTCCAGGTTTCTTCTTCTATAGCTTTGCCTTACCAAGTGTAAAACTACATCTGAGTTCTGTTTCACATCAAGTACTCACAAGAGCAATGGATTCTTGGGGCACGATAATCACTATCCTGTTGCATTGGTTTTGACTGGGACAGAGTTAATTTTCTTTGTAGTAGCTGGTATGGTGATTTATTTTGGATTTGTGATCAAAGCAGTGTTGATAACACACTGATTTAGCTGTTGCTGAGCAGTGCTTGCACAGCATCAAGGCTTTTCTGTTTCTTGTGCTGTCCCACCTCATGAGTAGTCTGGAGTGTGCAGGTTGGGAGGGAACACTGCCAGGACAGCTGACCCCAACTGACCAAAGGGATATCCCATACCATATGACATCAGGGTCAGTAATAAAATCTGGGGAAAATAAGGAGGAATTGGGGGGACATTCAGACATGCTTGCGCATGTTGCAGTTTACCTATTAAACTGCCTTTATCTCAACCCACAGGTTTTCTCACTTTTATACATCTCATTCTCTCCCCACTGCACTGGCGGGGAGTGGGCAAGAGGCTATGTGAGGCTGAGCTGCCCACTGGGGTTAACCCGCAACACCTACTGTGGAAAACTATCACCTCTTTTCCTCAAGAATATAAACCTCTTTTAAAAGCCAGTTTTCCTACTCAACTCTGACTTTGTGTGGAGTTGCATTGACTTTCAAAGTCACCAGTGAAATCCTACATAGTCTACTCAGATGAAGAAATTGTTAATCATCTCCCTGTTCAGAAACAGATGAAAGAAGATGACTTTTGTAGTATTCTCCCCCTGGGTCTCTACAGCTCTCTTTAGAGCATAAGACCCAAAAGTTGTTATTGCTGTAAACTTTCGGAATTGTAGACAGGTAGTTAAATGTGACCCACCCTTAAAATAATAATTAGAGAAAAGAGATTGTTGAAGACAGAACAGCTCAAATATTTTAGATCATCTCTGTAGTCTTTAAATGATAGCAGAATACAGCATCTGTTTTTGCCTAAATGTGAACTTAAAATCCAAGAAATTCTTTCAATTCTTTCAGATAATTTCTCTTCAGCTTGTTTATCTAAGATGCACCAGGAAAAGAAAGTGAAAGAGAGAAAGGTACCTAGGGTAGAAGAGTAGTAGATCTACCAAATCACCCTAGAATAAAGTGAACTAACAGAGAATAAGCCATAAACTCACCTCATTTAGTTCAGAAGAGCCATGATGGGAGAGAAGACTGGATGGCTGAATGTTTCAGAGACATGGTGAGCATTTACACCTCTGTCCTGGTTTCGGCTGGGAGAGAGTTAATTTTCTTCCTAGTAGCTGGAATAGTGCTGTGGTTTGGATTTATTATGAGAATACTGTTGATAACACACTGATGCTTTAGTTGTTGCTAAGTAGTGCTCACACCAGTCAAGGACTTCTCAGCTTCTCCTGCTCTACTGACTGAGAAGGCTGGAGGTGCACAAGAAAGTGGGAGGGGAGCACAGCCAGGACAGCTGACCCACACTGGCCAAAGGGACATTCTGTACCATATAATGTCATGCTCACTATATGAACTGGGGGAAAGCTGGCCAGCGGTCTGCTGCTTGGGCATTGGCTGGGCATCAGTTGGCAGGTGGTGAGCAACTGCATCGTGCATCACTTGCTTTGTATATTCTATTATTATTACTACTATTTTTTTAATTTAAATTATTAAACTGTTCTTATCTCAACCCACTGGGGTTTTTTTCACTTTTACTCTTCTCATTCTCTCCCCCATCCCACCAAGGGCGAAGAGTGAGCAAGCAGCTGGATGGTGCTCAGTTGCTGGCTGGGCTTAAACCACAAAAACCTCCTACCATCTTCCCCTTTCAGATTCAGAGAAAAATGTAGAGAAATGGAATAATGATCATGAGTAGGACAAAGAGAAGGTGATAATAGTAAAATCAGTAGTGTTACTGCATTATAAAAGTGTTCATTAGCACCTTTAATACCCATTAGAGATTTACAAATGCCAGAGATTACACAAGATTATCCACATTTTTCAACTCATTTGACAGGAAACACATTAATAAATGAACGTTCAGGTCCAATGATTTGTCCATCAAAGAGTAAAATTATGTGATATTCGATGAATTGTGCAAAAATATAGATGCATTATGAGAAAAAGTCTGTGACGTGACCCTCCTAAAATGCTTTAAATGCCCACAGTTACTGTGTAATTTTCTGCAAGCTAAATTCACTGAGTCATCCTTCAGCTGTCTAATAGAAGAGATAATGCACCGTACCAGGGGTTAATCTGACTAACATGCAACTTTCTTTGCCATCTTCAAGCCTTGAGAAGAAATTATAGAGGTCAAAGTTTTAAAAGTTATAAGATTTTTTTTTTCCCTAAGAAAGCAAACTAAAAAAATCTTAAAGATAATAAAGATTAAAATTATTAAAATACTAAAATTATGATGATAATAAAGATTAAAAAACCCTTTTGCTCCATTTTTTACATTATTTGAGAATTAGATAAAATATTCATCAAAGACAAGCAGAAAGTCCTCTGTAACAGTATCACACACACCTCGTTGGTGAACCAAATTTGACAAGTCCTAACAGCTCTAATGGTGGCTTTGTCTTGCTGCAGCTTGCCATTTAGGCTGGCAAGAATCTTACTCTTCTCTTTAGAGCTGCACTGATTGTCAGCATCCTGGCAAAGTATCGGCTGTTGAGCCTAAGGGCAGTGAGGAAGGGACAGTGGGGAAAGAGGGAAGCTTTTGCATTGTGTATGACTCAGCCAAGTTAGAGCTAAGGCTGGTTATTCCATGATATCAGCAAAAGTCTAAGCCCTATATTCTGCAAACTGCCAAAGTTGAAAACCTGCTGAAATTTATGTGATTCTAATTAAATAGTAGATAGGATTAGGAATCTTTTTCTGTGGATCAGATATAATAAATGAGGTTAAATTTGGATGTACCAGTTCTGAGAAGACAGTAAAGCAATAGCCACAGTTTTGTTGTCTTAGCACAGGTTAGTTGTTATTCAGTGCTTGCTCATTCTTTTGCTAGAGTGTTGGTCTTAGACACAATGAATTAGTCCTCTGTTAGCAAAAGTATCTGGATTTCAATTATGCTTTCAGTAAACAACTTTTTTTTCCTCTAAATTAACATCCTCAATCCTTTAATCTACCATAACAACAAAAATGATCACTGAGATAGTCAGGGAAGAGGTATAACTTTCATAAAATTATTAAAATGACCTACATCAAGGTCCTTTCAGATTTTTATGAAAGGTTTTTTATGGGTTGATCTCAACATGTATTGAATGAATGAGAAGGAAAGCAAACTAGAACCTGAAGTCACTCAGGGAAGCAGTGACAGTTATTCTACCAGAGCAAAGTAGGCTGCCAGAAAAAAGGGAGTAATCTTTGTTCTTGAAAGAAGAAAAGTCATTAAGAACTAGCCTTCATTTTCCTTGGGGCCATTTCCAAGGGTTGCTAACCACCAAATACATTTTTTTTTTTAATACTGCATATCTATACATTTATTGGAGTAAAAATAAGCTACAATTTTTTTCTAAGATCTTATTATTCTATCTATTATTCATAGATAGTGAACAGTCCAGAGTAGCTATCCCTCCATACCACATCCTGATGAATGAGCAAGATATTCAGCTGCCAGTGATTAATTTTCTGCTGCTGCAGTATCAGTCAGGAGTAAACCAGGTTAGTATGTCATCCAGCATGCTGGAGAAGACTACATCACCTCTTCCTTATATTTCAGTGGAACAGAATTTTTGATCATTCATTGCCAGCACTGACAACCACCTCTCAACTCTCCACATTGCCACCCACCTCCCCCAAAAAATACCTTTGCTTGCAAAGCATTATGGAGTCAGCATGGGATTCAGTTCTTTGCATAAGGAGATGTAAGAAGCTGTTATGTCTTCTATATTGTACACTTCTGAGAGAGGAACTGTTGTACTGAAGTCTATACACAGCTGAGGAGGTTTCAAAACGAACACTTCTGCATACCTAAGGAAAGGTATCATGTGAAAAAAAATAAACCATAACCCAAGGGGAAAAAAAAAACCAAACAACAAATTATGAGCTTTTGCAGCATGCTGAGTGCATAACTGTCATGACACAAATAATGGGGCTGCCATAAATTGGAAAGATGGACTGGAACAATGCTGTGTAAGTGCAGAAATAACTTATATGTGGTGAACTTGAGTGTGGAAGAAGAAAATTTGAAAGCAGTGAAATGCAACTTTGCAGTAAATCTTTTGAGTCTTAGCCATTGGCAGCAAGGGAACCCCAAGGACAGGTAAGGTCATAGGCAGAGACAGAGAAGACAAGGAAATATCATTCCCCAGGTGTTCAGCAACACCCTTTCATTATTCAGTTGTTCCCCCTGCTCCTTATCAAATATAAAACTCAAGTTCCATTTGTGGAGAAATCACAAGATGCATCAAATCTGTTAAAAGAGACCAAGAACGGAAGTGCAAATAGAAGGTAAAGAATGCAACAGCTCCCAAAGATTAGATAATGCATGAAGCAGTACAGCGCACCCTGCGATATCGATGCTCACAACAAGGAAGTCAGTAGAACTGTCTGCCCAGCCACAATACAGGGCTTCCTTCTTCTTCCCACCAAAACAGCTCAGGGTGACAGTACCATGAGCGATTTCTGACACAGAAATATGCTAGAAACACTTCAGTTTGATGCTATGTTTTAACGCAATTCAACATATAACAGTTTAGGATGTTGTAAGAACAATTTTTTTTTATATTTTCTCAAAACAGTGTTTTGGAGTGAACAGTTAGCTATGCACCAGACATTTCATTATCAGGAACAGATTTCAGACATACTTCTGTATATCAGCTGTGCCCATCGCAGAGAAATTGAAGTAACACATTTCCCACTGCTAGAAAAGCAGGACTGTTAGATGCTTTATTTTCCCTGAGAGTTTCTGGCAAAGAGGATGAATTGTAAAAGGAGGAAATGTAAAAGAAGGACTCTAAAGATAATGACATACCAAGACAACGGCAGGAATCTAACGGTTGCTGGAAGATACATGAATATGAGTGAGGAGGTGAGCAAGGAGTTGGGCAAAGCAGTCTTACTCCAGCTGCAGAAAAGTGAGGTGGTGAAGTGCTTGTAAGGTAGTCACCATGGGTCTAAGAAGGCTTCATAGGTTAGATGAACCGTAAATGTGAAAGACTGAAATGTGAGTTTCCTCATCCAATTTCTACCTACCAGTGAACCAAATAATCCCAAAAATTGTTCTGTACTGGTCTTCAACAGTTTTAAGTACTTGTTTAAAGTTTTGTTCATATGGCCTTCACTGAGTTCCAAAATTTTTATGGAGGAGCAAACTAATTAATCTTAATATTAGAAATTTTTTTAGAATTAAAGGCAAATGTGAATATGATTGTAGAGTAGCATCTATTCTACACCGATTTAATTGCTCTGGAACTTAAATAACCTAGCCATCAATCTGAACAGTCACTTTCCAAAGCATTACAAAAAGCATAAAAACCCCTGGAATAGCATCTTTCACAGAAATCTGAGAAGACCATTAGTGTTAAAATGAGATTTTTAATCATTAATCCTTTTGGTTTTCTGGCACACATTTTTCTTTTCCCACGTGTTGGAATTTGAGAACTCATACAAGAGACTTTTAAATGATGAAAAAAGCCTTCAATGACACTTAAAAGGCTAAAACAAAAGACAAAGAATTAAAAAAAAAAAGCCCACACATTTTTTTTGATACATTGAAAGGTAGTTTTATAACATTTTAACAAGTCCTGCTAATAGGGTGGAAACAAGATCAAACATTGTGCCACCCCACAGAAAATGGCATTCATATCACCATTGGACTTCCATCTCTCACCAAAAAATGTAATCCTGCTACAGTGGGAAAAACCCACAGATGACATAAGTGTCTCTTACATGAGATATTCATTAATTTTTAAGGGCAACCTACATTCTCAAAACAAGATATTTAGGGTAAAAAGACTGATAAAGGAACTCTCCAAAAAGGAAACTTGCCTCTCTTTAAAAAAAAGATGTTCTATTTTATCAGCAGGCCATGTCATACCATGTAAGAACAGGGAAATGCCCAAGTATATGTTAAATGTGCAGGAAGTTCAAGAGCTCGGGCAGCGCAAAGCTCCCAGCTGATATTTCTGAATTTCCACATCCTATATTGTTTAACTAGTGTAAATTCTACTGCATTGAATATATGCCAGACTGTGGCAGTCCTTGGCCATATTTCTCTGCCACAGGAGCATCTTTTTTATTGCCTGGATCTGATTTCTTTCTCAACTCGACTGTGTATGTGTAGCCCTGGATACTGAAGAGGGAATTACTCAAAAGGTACTTAGCAACTAAAATGCCAGCCAGGAAGAAGACAAACACTGATGAAGTCTCGTCTAACATCAGACTTCCTGCACTGAAAGGCTTCCTCCTCTTAATGAATGTTTGAGTTAATGGGAGGCACTCTGCATTTTCAAAAGCAGTCTTAAAGTTACGCAAATAGCAAAGTGTCATTTCACAGACTGTAGACTACTCCTGAAATTCCCAAGGTACTATGAGAGTACTCCTAAATTGGAATTGGTGAGGTGGTAAAACCGCTACATCAAAAGCACACTGCTCTGAGCCTCACTGTGGAACCTTTATTTTTTCATAGGATTCAAAGAAAGAAAATGGATTTTTTTGCAGGAAAAGTCTTACTTTGAATGAGGCAATGAAGTGTGAATTATTCAAACTTACCTGGAAAAATTTCAACTGCACGTATCTGAGGGAATTACTGACTCCTCCACACAAGTCTAGGTGAAAGCGAAGCCTCTAACGTAGGCATAAATTTCCTGTTATCTTTGTCTAGTTCACCACAAACAGTGTTTAGTAGTCTTCTGTATTCCACTTTCATTCTGCACACAACTAGAATGAAAAATGTAACAGAAGGCCCAATTTATGAAGTTAAAGCATAAAATCTATATTTATTCATTTACACAGACATTTAGAATTTCAAATTAGCACTCAGTCATTTAACAGGGGATTTGAATGGCAATTTCATATACGCAAGTTGAAAAGTAGGACCATGAGAATTTTGATATTACTTCTTTGACTTAATTTCAAGCCTTTGTCTATTTGTGCTTATAAATGCATTGTTACACAGCTTCAGACAATATGGTCAAACACATCTTCAGTGAAGTCAGTTGGCTGTGTCCATTTACCACCAGCTGCAGATCTGGTCCGTAATTCACTCTTTTGCTGAAATGTTCTATACAATGAAGTGAGTAAATAAAATTTATCCCCTTGTGCTTAAAACCAGGCTTTGGACAACCAGCAAGAATGGAACTTGCGCCAAACCATCTGCAAATAACAGGAATGCAGTTCAGCCCCTGCACATCTCTCTTCCAGAATATAAACTGGGATATTTGCCACTTTGACTCTTAAGCTTGTCCGTAGCTAACACAGGACACACAAAAATTAGGCTAGTCCTTTGACACAGAAGTAATGTAGCCAGTAGATGCTAACAGGTGCATGGTATTTTAATGTTAGAACAATAAATGTAGGCTTAAAAATAATTGTCAGCTTTTTCCCTAAGACACCTGTTACTTGATTTTCTCCATTTTCACAGGTGACAGTGGGAAAGTTTGTCCAGGCATCAATTAGCAGAAGGAGACTTAAATGTGTTAACATTAAAAAAAAACCCTTTTTTCATCAGTATTTCTAGTTCTCAAAAGGAAAGGTAAAAATAAAAGCATTTATTTCCCCATAGCTTCCTCTGCACTGTAGTTAAAACACCAAATTTGGATGTTATTTATACCAACAGTTGTGAGTGTATTACTTTTAAACATAAAGACCTGGAAAAAAAAAAAAAACAACAACAAAAAACACCACCTTATATGAGTGTTAAAAGCAATGGATTTTTAACAAGGCAGTAAGAAACACACTAGCAAGCTTAGCAAGCTTAGTCCTTGTGTCCTGCTTAGGTGACAGTGAAGAGCAGGTTCTTTGCTATGTTGTAGAAGGGCAAGTTTCCAAGATGACAGCGTAAGCTCACTCTTCTTGGCTTGGGTAGGTTTTTGCCTTCTCCTTGGTCTTTCTGTTCTCACTGGTGTCAGTGGATCTGACATCATCTGCCTTCCGGGAAGCACCAGAAAAGCCTCTGGGAGGATCCATACCATGTCACTCAGGTTCAAGTTCTGGACAGCCGGTTCGCTTTGGTTAGTGTATGTCATTAAGATGCAGTTGCCATTCAGCTGTTCACAAATCAAACATAACTTTGCTCATCTAAACTGATGTCCTCCAGGGCATCATCCCTGACTTGAACTTTAGCATTGACATGCTGTGCATTGTCGCTAGGATCCACTTTCAGTGAGATGCCAGTCAAGACCTGTTTTTTCTGAGATATTTTCAGGTACTTTATAGGTGAAAACAAATTAACTTAAGTTAATAAAATCTAAGGTCCTTGTAAAGCCAAGCTGGTCAATTCAATATTCATTTTCACAACATACTCATGTTTCCAGCTCTAACCAAAAGGAAATAACAGCATCCATTCCTTGCCCAGGAGCTTGCAGGGCTCATAGACAGGGCT
>BOSO01021323.1:0-11282 GCA_018403395.1 Gorsachius goisagi | reverse complement strand
TCGCGGGGAGAGTGATCGCTGCTCGGGAACTGCTTGCAGCTCAGGGAGTGATTGCGGCTTGGGACAGGCTGGGCATCGGTCGGCGGGAGGTGAGCAATTGTATTGTGCATCATTCGTTTTGTATATTCTGTATATTCTGTTATCATTCTCATTATTACTATTATTATTATTTTCTCATATTAAACTGTCTTTATCTCAGCCCTCGGCTCTAACCTTTTATTTTCATCCTGATTCTGTCCCCCATCCCACTGAGGGAGGGGGGGAGTGAGCGAGCGGCTGCATGGTGCTTAGCTGCCAGCCGCGTTAAACCACGACATTAGGATATTCCCATTAGAGCACCTGAATTTGGCCTTGCCCTTCCATCTTCTTGGACATCATGTAGAACTAGGCCTCTGCTCAGGGCTCCTCTTGATTGATGTTGTGTCACTTCAACTCCTCTCACCTATGCGAACTTTGGTCAGAAGAGTATATAAAGCTTTATCTCAGCCTTTCCACTGACCCTGCTCAGTAATAACGTGCTGAGATTTCAGTCTTGTACATGTGGCTGATGGGAGCAGTAGGGGAGGCATCACCTTCTTTAAATATTTGTTAGTTCTGTCTGTACCCAAATGAAGTTTGTGACTCTGGCGTTGTTGACAAACACAAAGTATTTCTGAAGCTAAAAAACCCCAACAAGAACAAAACACAGTGGCTTTGAATGGATGCTGGAAAACAGGGCAAGTTTTATATTTTCCCTAAGAACATACCAGCTTTCATCTGCTCAGGAGAGCTTCTGAATCAGATGTTTCTTTCTGTTCAGGAATACCTGCTCCTCTGGTGTTTTTCACGTTCTAGGCAAACTTCAAGCATTTACATCTTTTGGTAAGAAGTACTACCAGCCCAATGAGATGTTGAATTAAGACTCCCCCTCCTCACACTTAGTTTGGTCCTACTTTTTTGTATGATACTTCTTCTTGGAAGTCATGGTGATCTGGCGGTCACTCTGGAAGAGCTCACTTCCTTGTATAGCTTTCATGGGACCTCACGTATGTCATCTCTGAACATTCCCAGTCTGCTCCAGTCACTGCATGCTTTAGATCATGGGGAGCTTTTGAGCAACTCAGCAGGACAGAGGCATTAGTCCTACTTGTGTCATAGGTCAGGGGTCTTGAGATACACTCTCTGGCAAAGAAGTGTGCAGTTCTAAAGAAGATAATAGATGCTTATTGTTTTGCACAGGTACCTTTCTAATGTTTCTAGGAATACTTTTTTCAGTGTGTTTTGAGAAATAGAAATAATTAATACTTGAACCCACAGTGTCTCAAGAATTGCCTGCACTTTGTCCATAGTGTCCCAGGGCTTTGTGCTGCCTCCATCAGTATCTGGCTGTGAAAAATAACATGTGCGTAAATTGCAACAAATTCAAGGTGCCCACACAGAAATGCAGTGCTTAAATGAAGAGACATGACATCATAAAGGGCAGTGAGGAGAGGCTGTTTAAAGGGATGAAGCTGCTCTTCAACTGCTTGATTTGCTTCTTTCTTTAGGGGTGAATTAGAATGAAGGACGGACCCATGAAAACTTGCTGATGTACATCAGCAGAAAGTCTGACCCTGAACCTCAGCATTTAAATAGCTTTTAAGTTGTTTATTTCCTCTTCCTTCCCTCTGATACGGTGTAACTACAAGAAGTATGCGTAGTACCTGCTGTCCCCCCAGGAGAGCTCAGGTGCTGGGTGCAGGCATATCATGTGGCACAGACAGGTCTCCTCATGGGGATCTATTGTCAGCATGTTATCTGGTGCTCTGTTGGCCCTCACCAGGTCCTGCCACTGCAGTAGTACATCAAATCCTTTTCTTCTGCAAGGCCACTCTTTTGTTTTTCTATGACCAAATGAGGCCTGTCTGCTTAGGCAGGGTCCTGAGGGAGTAATACCAGGCGCTCCACCCTTTGCAGGATCTGCTCTCTGTTTATTTAACCCCTTCTGTGAAGTCATATCCATTTCTGCCTCATCTGTTTAGATTTAGTAAGTCTTCATACATGGACCATGACATACAAATTTCACCAGCTATGGAGGACAAACTATGAGATGGTTTACCTTATATGTTAAAATGGAAGCCTGCACTTTAGGATCAGCTGGTTATTCTTTTATCATTATTACTATTACTAAATTATTTTACTTGAATATTCTGATTTCAGAGTTTGTATTAGAGGAACTGTTTTCTGAAAAGAAGAACAGAACAGAATGCAGTGGGCTCTCCTGACCTCTGAGCTGACATTGGGATCCCATCTGAAATACTTGTGATATTTATGGCCAGCTGTGTGAGCCTGGCCCCATGCCAGGCACAGTTCTGGACAAAGCAACAAATTGCTATAGCATAATTTTTTTTTGCAAATATAAGAACTCATTTTTATATTCCATCCACAAAAAGGTGTTAGCACTTGTCCCCCAAAGAAAAGGACAAATCATGCTGGTTTCATTTTTGCTAGTTGACCACTGCTTTTATTTGCATGGGATGGAAGAGCTAGAGGTTGGAAAAATAAAGGGAAATAATTATCTGCATAAAGCTCATGAGCTCGGATTCCCACTGGCTATATTTTGGTTACATCTCTTTCCTCCTCTTCTATTGGCCCTATTCTAAGAAAAGGCAATGTAAAAGGAAAAGCTGGTAGTTCTGTAATAAATTTGTCACCTAGACCACAATGTACTAGAGGGATGTTGCGGTTTAACCTGGCAGGCAGCTGGGTGAACACCGCACACCTGCTCGCTCCCTCCCCAGTGAGATGTGGAAGAGAACTGGGAAGAAAGTAAAACCTGTGGGTAGAGTTAAAGCAGTTTAATAAAACAGAAGAGCATAATAATAATGGTAAGATAATATACAGAATATACAAAACACGTGATGCTCAATGTAAATGCTCACCACACACTGTCTGATGCCCAGCCTGTCCTGAAGCAGCGATTGCTGCCCCCTGGCCAACTCACCCCAGTTTATATACCGAGCATGATGTCATATGGTATGGAATAGCCCTTTAGCCAGTTTGGTCAGCTGTCCTGGCTGTGTCCCCTCCCAGCTTCTTGTGCATGGGAAACTGAAAAAAATCCTTGACTAGTGTAAGCACTACGTAGCAACAACTAAAATATCAGTGTGTTATCAACATTATTCTCATACTAAATTCAAAACACAGCACTATGACAGCTACTAGGAAGAAAATTAACTCTATCCCAGCTGAAACTAGGACAAGGGACTATTAAGAAATGAATGCTGGACAAAGCAATTAGTTAAGGATTCATTTGCTAATGGCACTATTTTCCACTGACTACATATTCCAAGAGGTATCTCACTATTGAGTTCTCCTATAGGTACATGTGCTCCTTTCTGTATTGTAAATGCATTCAGAGAAGAGGTAGACCAGATTCAAACTGTACGTGTTCCTCTTCCTGTCACTTAAGTGTAACCTTGGTGTCTTGGAAGCACTTTCATTAACTGATTTCTTTTTTTCTCAGAGTTTACCCTGCTACCTCCATGTCCCTCTTTCAAGGAAAATTTAAATCAGCAGTCCAGTCTGTCACGCTGCTAGTTTAGGATCATTTTTAGCTAGCCCCTGCATCCTGACCTAAATGTCATCTCTCTTCTAGAACAGGCAGTCACAAAGCTGTTCTTTGGTTCTCCTTCTGTGTGCTGGTTTGCCACCAAAAAAGTTGTATGTTGGTTTGTCAGATTCCTGGAGTCTGAGTCAAATCCTATGTTTTCGAATAATTACTGCTCTACCAGCTCAGCTGTCTGCCTGCAGCTGCCCTGTGTTCAAGCTGCCTGAGTTTCTTATTCTGAAGCTTCTCCTAACTGTACTTTGTGAGAAGCCTTTCGTGTGCATGGTTTGATGCAAAACTGCAAAATACGTTTAGGGGCGGGGAACAAAAAGAAAGTGAGATGTACATCCTCAGTCTTATTCAATCCGCTTTGATCTGAGCCAGCTCCAATCAGTCAAATGTGGCAGTTTTCCCTCTTTTACCTCCAGTGTAACTGACAGCAGGTGTGCTGAGGAGCCGGTGTACAACTTGTTAACATTTACTAGGTCAGGCTGTGACTTCTCAATGCCAGCATAAACAATACAACCATGTCTCCAAGTGGGGCAAAAAAAAAGCAAATTGACTGCTGTACTCCTACCTTTCACATTATGTTTGAACTGGCTTTAGGCGAAAGATTCAGAGAGATCATAGCAAGAAAGTGAGGAGCTCAAGGGCCCTACTGAGGGACTGGGTGTTAATTTTGCTCTTTCCCTGGTGTTATTCTTCTGAAAACAGTTCAGCTGCACTGTGAGTTTCCAATAAAGTCAGATGTGTAGCAAAAGTGTGTCCTGCTAGACTAACACTGCATGCCTAGAGTGCCCACTCTGCAGATGAGTTGTTCTTAGTGCTTTCCCTCATCTCCCCTGGAGAGAGACGAGGCAGCTGCCTTACGCCTGCTGCTGTTTTATGCGTTTGATCATGTCTCTCCCCAAATGGATCTCATGCCAAGATGTGGAAGATGGGAGCAAGAAGAGCCAGCTCACAGCTAGGTCAAAAGCACTCGGCTGTTACTGGCACTGTACATAACAGGTTTTTTTACCAACAAACAACAACAAAAAACCCCCATGGTCTGAAAATTCCTATGTGTAAGAGAATCACAGTGAAGGATCTCATGCAGGAGTTGCTGTGCTACCTCACTCTGTGCTGTCTGGCATTTCTCACCTTAGAAGTGTTTCTCCATTCTGCAATAAAGGAGCTCTCTGGAAAATTCAAACTGTGACCCCTGCATCTACTGTCAATGAGCTATTAAATTTAAAATGTGTGAAATATATAAAAAACTCTACAGGGACAGTTTGGCCACGGTAGCACTCCAGGAGGCCTCCTTCCCTGTCTGATGATGCCCAGCACAGTTACTGGTTTTAAAGAGCAGGAAACAACACAGTGGGTGGAAGTCAAATCCTGCCAGCAAAGAAGGAGTTGAGCATAAATGCATAACTAGTGGTGTAGTAAGCAGTGCATATGCAAACCTGTTTGAATCAACTATTGAGATGTGTGTCTGTGGAAGTGGGGAGAATGAACTACACAGAAATAGATAGCATTATTTGGATCCAGAGTCCTTTCTGTCTCCCAGCTGCCCAGCCAAGATAATCTCTTATTACTAAATGTGAAACAAAAGATCATTGCATAGAAAGCTCAAAGGCAGTATTATATGACTTTTCTTACTCTCAGATTGGCATTTATTAGCTAGAGCACTGAAGCAGGTCTGTGGTTATTTTACATACTCCTCGAGCAAAAATACATTTATTTTTTTTTTCTTTTGGGAGAAAATAATTGCAGTTGCTGTACTGCGGACAGTTGATGTTCAAGGAAGAATTATCTCCATGGAAGAGAAAAATTATATGGCATTACCTGGAGAAGGTCAATGGCTTCGGTGCTTTTATTGTTGCCTTGTTTGTGTGTCCTTGTCTGTGAGGGGGTTGCTCAATATCCGTTATGTTGTTACATTTCTTACATGGAACTTAGGAACACTTAATTCTCCATGGTCTCAGTAATTCGTTTCTACTGTCATCTGAGATCTGAAGGCCAGAAATGGTGGGCTGTGATGATCTGTTTGTCCTTTTGCATAGTGCAAACTGAGAGCCACACCTAGCATTCTCTGTGGGAGGGACCAAATACTGCTGCTCTGTTTTGGTAGCCAGTACATCAAGACCTTAAAGCTTGATACGTTGGTGAAGGCACTGCCTTACTGAAAAAATCCTCCTAAAGAGTTACTTCCCCACAAAGTGGCAAGCAGGCACCTTGCTTCTGGTATTGTTGTGGCCAATTCCAGCTTCTGAGTCTTGCTCTTGATTTGCCAGGTGAGAAAGAAGCCGTTTGCATCAGTGTTGCTGTCAGATTCAGTGTTTCTGTGCTCTTGGAGACTTTTCCTCATTTCTCTTCTTTCTCTCACACTACTCAGTGAATCTGCTGTGTTGGAAAGAAGTCCTGGTTTCTTGTCTTCTTCCCCTGCCTCAGAGATTTCAGACCCAGAAAACCCAAACTTCCTCAGAGCTTCCCTGAAGAACAGCTATTTATCACACTGCCTTACCAGGGCTCTTCACGGAAGTGCAGTGTCTGTTGCTCTTCATTTCTTTTTTGGTAACTTCAAATGCTAAACAGCTGGGGGAAAAAAGACATACTTGTTGAATTTTGTAAACCTCCTACTCTTTTACTAAACTGTGGTAGCTCATGTTGCATGTCCCTTCAGCAGCTGTTCGGCACATTGATGGATAATTGAACTTGCTGTTACAGTTACTTCCAGTGTGGAAACACCTTTTCTTCCTTCCAGAGGTCTTTCAGTGTTCTTCAGGGAAGGGCAATTTGGACAGAGCAAAATGCTGCAATAAAACCAGCTCTTCCACCGAGCACTATGCAAAGAATAGATAACACTTCATGCCTTTTCTGCATCATTTCAACACCAAATGGTAAAGAGATACTATGGACTGCCAGCTATCTGCAGCAGCTAGACAAATTGGTCTCTGCTTCCCATCTCAGAGGACTAGATTTGCTCTGCTAGACAAGCTCGAGGACATCATCTTAAAACAGCAACAGCACACCTGTGACTGGGCTACAAAGTATGTCAATTAGTTGTTGGCTGTGTTTCATACTATGCTGGGTTTGCTTTGTAAGGTCTGCATGGAACAATTCATCCCAGTCATGAAGAAGGTACTGTGAGTGCACACTATACAACTGAATATGCAGTCATTCATACTTCTGAAAAAGACCATACAAACCCATTTGAAGGATCTGACTGGCCTGATGTGGAAAGATAGGTCAGGAAGGACTACATTTATCCATATGTGTGGGGAGAGCGAAGAGGAAATTGAGACAAGTATGCAGATTTTCTGAGAATTATTTAAGGCAATACTTAACTTTAAAAATAGTACAAAATTCAATATTGCTTCTGGTAACCGTCATAGTGCAAATAATACTCTCTAGAAACACTGAGAAATGTACCTGTCTTAAACTTCAATAACGCTAACTAGCAGCAGCCTAGTTGCACTTGTCATCATCATGCCTAATCCATGTAATAGGTGTGTGGTAGAGTACATTTTGCCATGAGTGATACAGCTGCTGCCTACATCTTCCCTAGGAGATCACTTTAGCTAGCATCCAGAGTGGAGTTATTTATTCAGTTAAACTGAATAAAAGCTGATGCTTTGCTGCAAAACACCAGATTAACAAGGCCTTTTTGTACTTTTACAAATCCACTTTATATCGGCAGTCCTCATTAATTTGGAAGAATTCACCTTGATGCTTGCAAGTGGGGCAGCCCTCAGACTGCTTGATGGTAAAATGAAACCATGTTTTGGTGCTGCAGAGGTACTTTGGGTGAAGAGACACAAAGCTGAAGTACTATCATTAACTGCAGTCACTTGACAGCGCTGCGGTCTAGGAGGGACTGCAGAAGAAGGGTGCAGAGGAGGCCCAGACCCCTGCTGCTGCTGTAGGTTGCCGCACTCCCTGTGCATGCCACAGGGTAAATTGTAACAAAAAATTATTAAATATTGTAAAAAAAAGTTACAATCTTAACAATTTTGCCTTCTGCCTCTGGTCCTGTGGCTGGTGCTGACGTCTTTGCTCCCTCTCTTCAGGTCTGTATGTATGTTGATGAGATCGCCCTGAGCCTTCCCCTGGCTGAACAGTCCCAGCTCTCTCCAGCCTTTCCTCACCTGAGAAATGGCCCGGTCCCTTAAACACCTTAGTGGCCCTTTGATGACCTCTCTCCACTAGGTCCACATCTCCCTTGTACTGGGGAGCCCAGAATGGGACCCAGCACTCCAGGGGTGGCCTCACCAGTGCTGAGGAGAGGAGAAGGATCCTCACCCACGACCTGCTGGCAACACTCCTCCCAGTGCAGCCCAGGACACTGTTAGCTTTCCTCCTGGCAAGGCCACAGTGCCGCCTCACATTCAACTTGGTGTCCACCAGGACCCATAGTCAGACCCATAGTCAGACCTAATAGTCACACCAGTTATCCCCAGGGCATTCAGCCCCCTGAGCTGGAAGACAGGGATGGTGAGTGGAATAAACTCCACATAATCCAGGAGGAAGCAGTTTACAACCTGCTGCACCACCTGGACACCCACAAGTCTATGGGGCCAGATGGAATCCACCCAAGAGTGCTGAAGGAGCTGGCAGACAATGTGGGCAATAGAATTTTTGTGACTCCCCAGGGAATCTATGAAAACTTATGTAATTTTCTGTCATCTTCATTGCTATTTCACTAGTTTCCCCTATGAGGCAGCAATATTTGTGGTGGCAGCTCTGGTGGGTATGATCCAGTTACTGCAGGTGCATGCCAGTGGGGAGAGAAAAAAAATGAACATGCACTCAAGTTTCCTACCAGATTACAAGGGAACTGTCCTGACTATACCTTCTCCCCTCAGTGAGTTTCTTGGTGACGTGGGGTACATCTTTTGCTGATGTCAGACAGTCAGAAATATCTTGTGGTTGAGGGAGTCATGTCATGGGTGAAGTGTATATAGAGATCAGAAGTCTGAAGGCACTTGAGAGTGCAGTCCAGAGTGAGGCATTAATAGAGATCAACAAGCTGTATTACCTCAGAAGATTTATGAGAGAGTATTTAACCCTCTCTCCCTCCCTTCCTGCTCTTATCTGTACTAAACCCTACAGGATCACTGAAAGTCTTTATCACTTGTCCTCTTAAAAAATCCCTGGAAAAAAAAAAGCTGTGTACTTTCACAGAGTTATGAGAGACATAAAATGGGCTGTAGATATGTTGTGTTTGGCTAGAAAGCCTGTATTACTTCTGGGAACATTGATTCTGGGGGGAAAAAAGAGAGGAAGAAAAAGAAAAACAAATTAGAGTTTTAAAATAATCAATTTCCATATGAGGTACAAGCTTTATCTTCCTTTATAGGGATTTTATGTGTTAATTCATGGCTTGATTAAATTCTTCCTAGGTCCTGGTTCAGCCAGGCTTAATTTCCTTAATTCTAAATGCTTAAGCATTCTTGCTGAAGTTAACTGAATTTAATTCTTTCATTAAAGATAAACTCTGTTTAATGATTTGCTGAATTGGGATAGAAAGTGCAGAATCAGACAGGGGAGGGCTGTCAAAGGGACATATAGTCTACTTTCATGGCTCACTGAAAGACTAACTCTACCTTAAATATGCCTGATGTATCATTGTCCAATCTGTCTTTAAAAGCTTCCAAGGATGAAGTTCACAATACTATCTGCAGCACACTTTGCTTGTCTTTCCTTAGTGCCTAACACACAGCTTTTGTCCATTTGTTTAATTCCACTGCTTCCTGTCCTATCCACTTTGTATGTAAGAAAGGTTACTCTCTACCTCTTAACAGCAGCCTTTTACGTGTCTGAAACTGTTACTATAGCTCCCTTCAAGTCTTTCTTGGGAATTCCAGTTATGTAAATCTCTGCTCATTCTTTCTGCTTGTCTGAAGCAGCACATGTATTTCTCAAAAGGTCAGGTCCCCATGCTGGACAGAGTGCTCCAGCTGAAACCTTAATGGGGATTATGTATTACATTCTGTAGACCATTCCTCCAGTCATGCATCTCAGGAAAGCTTTTGCTTTTTTGTGTTTGCTCTTCAGTCTGTATTTGATCTATTGATGAGATAACCCATTCATCATGATGTGGAGTCAACCATTCATTATGACATGGACATTACCAATGACACTACTGTAAAACACGGAGTTCTCTATAAACTGGTGCTTTTTGGAAAAAAAAAAAAAAGGATATGAATCACCAGTAGAAACAGAAGTTTTCATAGTGGTACTCTCTACATAATACATGAGAAAAATCCTGGCTGGAGTACTCCCATCCACTTCCCAAGACAAAAAAAGTATATTTCCAATGTCTTTCTGGAACTTTTTTGGTTTTGGTGGGACACAATCTATAGCCATTATGGACATAATTTGTTGAGACAAGTTTTGCTGAAAAAGTCTGTGAAACAGAAATTCTTTGAAGTTGTAATGGATTCAGAAAGGAGAATTTCCACTGCAATCAATTCTTCATGGGCATGTTTGGATATAGACAGCATCTCAACATTTACCCTTCAAACTTCTCTTTAATCCTTAACATGTGTCCAAGAAGAAGAAAGAAATTGAAGCAGCAAGTGCAGGGACATCTCTTGCTCCAAACTTTCAGCCATAACAGCAATAGAAAAGGACAAGCCCTGGAAATTCTATCTAAATACAAGAAAACAGTTTCTTTACTGTGGGGGTCATCAAACACTGACACAGGTTGCCCAAAGAGGTTGTGGAGTCCCGACCTGTGGAGGTACTCAAAGCCCAACTGGACACAGTCCTGGGCAACCTGTTCTATCTGACCCTGCTTCAGCAGGCAGGTTGGAGCAGATGATCTCAAGACATCCCTTTCAACCTCAACCATTCTGTGGTTTTGTGAAGTAAGTCATCTCTTTATTCTGGGGATTAACTGCCTGTTACATGTTGGTGCTCTCAGTTTTAGCTGGTTCTGGCCTTCCTGTGAGATAGGCCTAAATTTTATTTTGGTTTTGATTTGTAAGCTGAGGTGAAAAGACAGTCTTCTATTTAAAGCCATGAACTTTTACTGTTCATTGGTCCCTGCAATGAACAAATTATTACATTAAAAATCTTGTTTATGGTCAAGGAAGAAGCAGATCTTGTTATTATCCAGCTCCAAAAGGCTTTGCGCTCACAGGCTCTCATCCTACTGGGGGACTTCAACCACCCTGACATCTGCAGGAAAAGTAATACAGCAATCTGTAGGCAATCCAGGAGATTCCCAGAATGCAATGAGGGCAACTTCTTAAGCCAGGTAATAGACACCCCTACCCGAGGGATGTGATACTGGACCTAGTGGTCACCAATGCAAGTGAGCTCATCAGAGACATCAAGATCAGAGGCAGCCTGGGCTGCAGTGATCACACACTGGTGGAGTTCATGCTCCTGAGGGAAATGGGAATAGCGAGGTGTATAGTCAGGACCCTAAATTTTAGGAAAGCAAGCTTCCAGCTCTTCAAGGAGTTATTCAGAAGGACTCCCTGGGAAATGGTCCTCAGGAACATGGGAACAGAAAGACCTGGAAAATCTTTAAGGATGTGTTCCACAGAGCGCAAGAGCTTTCAATCCCCAAGTGTAAGAAATCGGGCAAAGAAGGGAAGAGACCAGCATGGCTGAGACAAGAGATGCTGGTCAAACTAAAGAGCAAGAGGGAATTGCACAGGCAGCGGAAGCAGGGACAGGCATCCTGGGAAGAGTATAGGGACGAGGTCTGGTTGTGTAG